>CM051461.1:263197228-263357228 GCA_028095005.1 Rhynchospora pubera | reverse complement strand
AAGAACAAAATCAATCTGAGAAAAGTGTTGGGCACTACTAAAGGTAACTAAGTGGGATTGTCTTTTTCTAAAGAAGGTGTTAGCTATCATGAGGTCGTAAGCTATGGCCAAGTTCAAGAAGTCCTCACCTTCTTGGTTCCTATCGCCATACCCAAAACCCCCATGCACCCTCTCAAACCCTCCACTAGTTTCACCTACATGTCCATTGAAGTCTCCTCCGATGAAGAGCTTTTCAGTGGTTGGCACACTTCTAATCATACCATCTAAATCTTTCCAGAATTGGATTTTGATGGATTCACTTAGTCCTACTTGTGGTGCATAAGCACTAATGACGTTCAAAACTAAGTCCCCCAAAACTAGCTTCACTAGAATGATCCTATCCCCTTGTCTCCGCACGTCGACAACTCCACTCTTAAGGCTCTTGTCGATTAAGATACCTACTCCATTCCTGCCCCGTTCTTTTCCAGTGTACCACAGCTTGAAACCGGTGTTCTCCACTTCCTTTGCTTTTTGGCCCGTCCACTTTGTCTCTTGTACGCACAAGATGTTCACACGCCTCCTGATCGCCGTATCCACTAACTCTCTTAACTTTTTTGTTAGAGACCCTACATTCCAACTACCTAAACGAATCCTACTCTCACTGACTATCTTCCTTGCCCCCCGCACCCGTCGTGAAAAGTGCGAAGACCCTTGCTTACTTGCCACTACATCCGGGCGCTGATGTAGCGCGCCACTAAGGGAGTGACGATCCGGCCCTTGCTCACTTATCACCTTATCCGGGTTCCGATAAGGCGCGCCACTAAAGGGGTGGTGACCCGGCCCTTGCTCATTTATCATCTCATCCGGGTTCCGATAAGACGCGTCGCTAAGAGGGTTACGCCCCAACGAAAAGTAATTGGGTTTCATTTCCATAGAGATGACTGGGATTTTTACGTTGGCTCGCCTAGCCTATCACAACCCTCCTCCTTTTACCCGGGCTTGGGACCGGGCTATACTAAACAATGCAACCAAAGCTTAGTATAGGCGGAGTTAACAATCCGGACTTGAATATAAACAATTATTTTTTACTTAACCAAAGTCCCTATCCAATTCTTTTTTTTTTTCCAACTAAAAGTTTAGAAACATCAAACATGGGTTTTTTTCCCCTCCTTGTAGAAAGGTGGGGTCTTGGTGGGGCCAGAAACAAGGAACCTGAAGTACAGTTTGCAACACAATATGGGTAGCAGGAGACTTAGATAGTGGCATTGCTTTTGAAACTACCGTGCTGACAATGCTGTCAATTTGCTAATATTCTTTTTCTGTGGTGGTCGATTGGAGTTAGTTAATTATTGTATGCTTTGTACCTCGGTAACTTTCTTGCTTAATTATCTAGTAATTTTATTTAGGGGTTGGGTAACTCTGTTATTATAGCTCCAAGGACACACATTTGCATGCTTGGCTTGGTTTTCTGAGGTCAAGACAATGAGATTATGTGCTGTGCATATTTCAATTTTCATACTCCTACATAATAAATATATATATATATATATATATATAGAGTATAGCTACGGTGAGTTGCAACTCACAGGAGCTCTGGTGAGTCGCAATCTAAGCCATCCGATTTCCATCAAAATTCGTGCGATGATGAGTCGCTGGATTGAATTAAATTTCCGTTCCGTCTGTTTTCTCTCCGTCTCCGCTCCTTCTATCTGTACACTTGGCCTCTCTCTCTCTCTTCAAAGAATTGAGGCAACTGCGCCTCCTCTCAAACCCTAGAAAAAAAAAGACCAGATCGGAGCGCCTCCTCAGCTATCGGAGAGCACGACTTCGATTTTGCGCTCTCTTCTATCGACTGTTGCATGCACCTCTCTCTCCTCTCGACCGTCGCCTCCTCTTCGATTCTCAGCCTAGTTGATCCCCTTTGTGGGTCACTGAATGCAATAAGACATCAACTCACAAGGTATCGCCTATTTTTTAGAGATTTTGTGCGTTTTTTTCCCGTAAACTTTTTCTTTGGTGACGACATCTAACACTTGTCACCAAAACAATAGAAAAAGCATAAGCTTTAATATGCAAATACGCATGTAATGCAATATCCAGTTAAGGTGAAAACATCTTGACCTTGTCATTTCAATTTGTGTCATACCTAGACTTTGTCAATTATTTCATAAATGCATTAAATGAACAAAACAGTATAGATCACCAGCCTTATAAGAATGCTTTTTGCTAATATCCTGGCACTGTAATTCTTGGAAATGACATGCAATTTTGGATTTATGCATAAACTATTTAACTCTCTTCAACTATACTTTTTCTTGCCTGTTCCTCAGGCCTAGTCAAGAAATTGCTGCTGTAACTAAATACGTTAAAAGCATGGCACATCATGTTTAATTAAACCACACCATGTTTGGATGTTATCTTGGAAAAACATAATTGCTGTAAAATCAGGGACTAAAGTGAATTTTCTATTTCTATGTGGTTATGCTGCTTAGTCCGGTAATCTGTTATTCCTAGCTACTAAAGTTGAAATGGAATTCAATGAAAGTAATAAAAGTGCAGGGGCTCATCTATAACTTCCATGATTAAAATGATTAATTTCTACAGAGATGTAATTTAGACACAGGAACCTGATCTCTTCTCCTTTAGGTTTAATTCTCAAATGTCGCCCATTGTTTATAGTCCATGTGTAGGCCAAAGTACAATTCCTGGGTAGTTGTAATTTAAGGAAATTGGTCTGACATTGATTGGCCTTTGTAAGGAGAAGTATGTAACTTGTGGATCTGCTAAACAAGAGTGTCCTTTTAATATACCAGTTTGTTGTTACCCACTGCCTCTTTATATGTCTAAGTGTCAAGGACCATAGTAAAAAAAAAAAAGGAAGAATGTTACTGTTAGGCGGTTTAAGTTAGATGTTTATAATAAAAAAAACATTATTCTGATGTTTAGTAGTCTTGTAAATAGCTTTTTGCAATAGTAAAGAGATTATGGGTCCTTTTGCAATAGCACATAAGCTACTGTTGCAGCTCTAGATAACAAAATGGTATTCAGCGTATGTTCTTTTAAACGATGGAGATTACAACCTAACTGTTGATTTAGTTGCGTTGGCTAAAGATACTTGTTTGACTAATTCTCATTGCTGTGCCTTCCTTGTACAGGTGTTAGTGTATGGGCTAATATGAATGGTATAGTCATCTGAGTGTGGAAAAACCTACAACGCCTAATCTCGAGCAAAGCATTCTTCAGCTGGACAGAAATTTGCAACCATTTGTTAGCTATTGTCTTAAATGTTTGTGGTTTGTACCTATTAATTAAAAAGATTAATCAAGTTATTTATGTTGTGATTGCATTATTTGTAATTCTTGTTTGTATTAGGATTTAGACAGTAGTGTTGCTTTAATGTAACTTTGAAGTACTATGCTTATTAACTATGTTTGAATGTAACTTTGAGTACTGAAATGAAGACAGATTACCTTTGCTTATTAACTTAAATGATATGGATATGTTAGCTAGTATATGGACAGATTAACTTTGTTTGAATGTACTATGCTACTTTTTTCTTTATTGGTACAGTGGTACCATGGGTATGGTACAGGGAGGGATCAATTGTCAGATTTTAACCACATATAAAGAGTAAGGCACATTTGTGTAATATGGTACATGGTAAGCTGTGTAATATGATTTCTGTTCATCTAGCTTATAACTTTATTTTCGTACTTGCACTTTATTTATGATTTCTGTTCATATGTCAAAACAGGAAACTAGCAATGAACACTTTATTTATGATTTCTGTTTATTTATGATTTATGATCATCTACACGTGCACATTTGTACTGAGAATTAGACCTTCAAGCTAACAGAAAACATAATAAACATCACCAGCAAAACCAAGAACACAAACACAAACACGCCTAATTAGACAGGATTTCATTTATCCTCCCTGGATACAATTATCACAATATTAGTAGAAACAAAGCATTAACATAGAAATAAAAGTGAAAATAATAACAATCCATCGGTACAATTGATCTATACCAGTTATCACCAATAAACAACACATGAAAATAAGAGTTAATACAAGCACAGAACATAAACATAATAATTAATAACAAGTACATATCCATTCAAATTAATACCAAGTACAAATCCAGATCATGATGCACATATAAGCTGCTGCATATGATATATAATCGTGCACATAAGCTGTGCCAAGCAGGGTACAGCTTCTAACACAGGTCCTAAATTTCAAAAGTGAAATCATACACAAAAGCGAAAAAAACCAAACTACAAAACTAGTTTCTGAAACTGCTAAAACACAAATGTACTCTAGAACTGCTGCTGCTATCCAATTCTTCACTTATCTTCAAATTTGTCTCCAAGGGCCTAATTAAACAATAGAAATAAACAGAAATTAGTAATATGGTATTTTAAATGGCAAATCATATTCCTGACAAATTTTGCAATTAGCTTTTTGCTTATCTTTTGCAACTAGCTTACCTAGCTTTGTTGTAAGGCCCGAAACATTTGTTTTTGTTGTAGGCTCTGACTAGTGTGATATCCCAACCAAATAGCCAACCAACATTTTACTGGTACAATATGCTATTCAATTTATTTGTGACCAGTGAAACCAAGGTTATATCAAATGACTAATTTAACTAAACTTTGTTTAAAAACAAAAACGACCAAATAGCCTTATATATTCCCAACATGCAATTTAACCCTTCGGTAAAAGTAGAATTAAAGAAAAAATTATCAACACTGAAAATCACAGAAATTATTGATTAAGGAAACTAGTCAAGGCGAGAGAAAGAGAGCTAGAACCTGTTCACGAAGGGAAGGTGCTGAGAAACTTTGAGAGGAGAGAGGAGGCAAGGCGTGTTCAGAGGAGGCAACTACACAGATCGTGAGGAGGAGAGAGACGGAACTGATCAGAGGAGACAAGGGGTGCGGAGGCGCTCTCATGCTCTTCGTGCTATGCTCTCCGGTCTACTCTCGCGCTGATGCTCTCATGCTCTTCGCGCTGTTCTAGGGTTTACGGGAGGCGCTGGCTCAGATCTGTTTCGATTTGGAAGAGAGTGAGAGAGAGACGAAGTAAAGAGAGAGATGGGACGGAGAGAAAAAAAGACGGAACGGAGAATTAAACTCTATCCAGCTACTCATCATCGCGCATTGATCTGCACGATTTTTGAAACAAATCCGACGGCCTGGATTGCGACTCACCAAAGAGGCTGTGAGTTGCAACTCACCATAGCAAAACTCTATATATATATATATATATATATATATATATATATATATATATATATATATATATATATATATATATAGAGGTGGGATAAAGTGTCATAGATGGCAATTCCATAGATATCTTTTTTGAGTCATTTTTTGAAGATCTGAAATTCAATCGGTCAATCCAAACCGTTCAAATTGATCAGCATATTGAAATACCATTGGAGACCAAATTTTATATTTTTTAAAATTTTTTTGGTATTTATTTTGATATGTTCAAATTGGAGGGTCTGAAATACTCCAATTATAACGTTTTTTAAAAATATCATAATAAATAGCAAAAAAATTCAAAAAAATGTAAAATTTGGTCTCCAAGGATATTTTAATGTGGTGAATAACTTGGATGGTTCAAATTGAGCATTTGAATTTTGGATCTCGAAAAACGACTCTACGGCACGGGACCCTCTGTGCCATCTATGGCACATTAGCCATCCTATATATATATATATATAGAGAGAAAACCTATTGTGCATACTAATGTATAGAAACTTCGGTGCATACTGATCCGAACTCTTGGATCTGCTTCAAAATTACCGATCCAAACCGTCCAATATGATCTCCCTATTGAAATCTCCTTGCTGACCAAATTTTACATTTTTTCGATATTTTTAAGTATTTTTTTCGGATTTTTAAATACAGCTATTTTTGAACGGTTCAGAAAAAATTAGATTAGCGATTTTTGAAAATTTGAAAAAAATACTTAAAAAATTCGAAAAAATATAAAATTTGATCGGTAAGGAGATTATAACAAGGAGATCATATTGGACGGTTTGGATCGGTCATTTTGAAGTAGATCCAAGAATTCGAATCAGTATGCACCGAAACTTCCGTACATTAGTATGCACGATATGTTCTATATATATATATATACACATTATATAGAAATTTATGATGTAAAGTAAAACACTACTTTATACATACTCCTTATCGAAACCTCCATACTGATCACATTTTATATTTTTTCGAAATTTTTAAGTATTTTTTTCGGATTTTTAAAAATTGCTATTTTTGAACGGTTCAGAACTGATTAGATTAACGATTTTCTAAAATATAAAAAAAAATACTTAAAAATTTTGAAAAAATATAAAATTTGGTCAGCATGGAAGTTTCGATAGGGAAATCGTATTGAACGGTTTGGATCGGTCATTTTGAATAAGATTTAGGAGTTTTGAGCCCGACTCACGGACTCTCTTGTGAGTCGCGCCTCACCATAGCAAAACTCTCTCTATATATATATTATATAGAAAATTATGATGTAAAGTAAAACACTACTTTATACGTTTTAGTATGCTATAATTAATGTTGTAGAGCACTTGAAACTTCATGATGACTATTTAATAAATTGATTATATATATTGTTTTGTGTTTAATCAATGAATTTAAAATGAAAAAGTTGATGTTATATTCATCATAAAATTGTCAAACATTGTTATATTCTGACATCAGATGAAATTATTAAATGAAAATTGCATAAAACTTGATTGGTAGCATTACTTTTAATGAATTGATAAAAAGTAAAATAATAAAAGCATATATATAAAGTGGTTTAGAAGGAAAGGACTCGAAAATAAGAAAGTGTTAGAGAAACAGGCAGGTGGAGGTGAAGACTGAAGACTCAAGAGTCAAGAGTAAAGAGGGAGTGAGGGCAATCCGGATTCGCTGTTGCGCTACACCGCGTGTCGCGCACTACGAGCCGTCTGATCTTGATCGGACGGTTCATTTTTTACGGGCCTACCAATTTAGGTTACATGCACGGGGCTCCCTTGTCCATTGGATCTTAATCAAACGGCCAGCATACCGCGCGACACGCTGTGTCGCGCGGCAGCGGATCTCAATTTGGAGTGAGGGAGGCAGACAAAGAGGCTTTTGAGTTTTGAGAGAGGAGCAATTCGATTTTGCTGTCGTCGCCCACCATAAATAAAATTTTACCATTTTCTGGAGTCCCCATCATCATTTGTTCGTTACAAAAAATAAAAGAGGTACATTAAAACTAAAAGCTGTCTCCTCTCCTCTCTCTCTCTCTTCCTTCCCTGATGACCATTATTTATTTAGTTTTTACTTTGCTCTCCCCTCCCACAGTCAAAACAGAAGAGTAGAGTAAGAGTACTTGCTGTCTGTCTGCCTCTGGCTCTGAGAGAGAGAGAGAGAGAGAGAGAAGACCAATAGACCATCTGACCATGAGATGAGATATATCGTAATCTTAATTCTTAATTAAGATTAGATTAGCCCCCTCAGCCTCAGCCTCAGCTCATAATTAAGAAAGCAATCGAGAAGAAGAGGAGGTAGAGATCGATCGATGGTGGGAACAGCAGGAGGAGGAGGAGAGAGTGCAGCAAGGAGCAAAGAAGCGGTGGGGATGATGGCGCTGCACGAGGCCCTCCGCAATGTCTGCCTCAACTCCGACTGGACCTATTCTGTCTTCTGGACCATCCGCCCCCGCCCGTACGTCTCTTCATTCTCTCCACTCCATTTTTTTATTCAATTCAATTCCATCTATATACAATTCATACATACATACATACATACATACATACATACATACCTACAGGAGGTGCAGAGGCGGCAACGGATGCAAGGTCGGCGATGACAACGGCAGCTTGTATGTCCTTCCCCTCCTTTTCTCTTCATCTTACTCCATCTACACTACGCATTTATTTCATTCATTAATCTAACACATTTTTAATTCATATTTTTTATTTCTTCAATAATTATCATATATTTATTCTGATTTACGGCCTGCCACTCTACTTTAGTTTCTCATCATGGACCACCAGTACATGACACGATTCAATACTGCTAAATCCTATTGTTATTATTACTAGTACTGCCATTTTACGCGTACATTGTTTCCTTCACAAAGGTACACATACCTGAATTAGTATAACACGACTGATGCCACGTACTACTACTAGGCCCATGCGCAAAACAATAAGACCCAATAATTGCCTCAGGATCATACACGCATCTAATTTTTTTAAATTTAAACTGTTAACCAATTAATTAATTGGACATTAATTAGTGCTTTCACTTTGGATGATTTAATTTGGAATGTGACAATTAATTACATGTAACATGCATGCAGGATGTTGATGTGGGAGGACGGGTACTGCCAGGCACGCACCGGGGAGTATGTGGAGGAGATTGACGGAGAGGATCCGGTCAGGAAAGCCTTCAGCAAGATGTCCATCCAGCTTTATAACTACGGAGAAGGGTGGGTACTGGGTAGGTGTTGCAATACATAATAAACAGTACTAAACGACAATCAATCATATGAATCTAGCTATATAATCAATCGTACATGTATAATTAAGAAAACATATCCCATTAATAAGTACTATATCACTACTATCTAGCTAGTACTATTGTAATAAACAATAACAACTATAATAATCTAATTAGTTCTAAACAATAAAATGACAATGTTCGAGTTATGTTAATGTTAATTAATATATATTTCTTGTTGGTTCATTCTCTAAGTCAAACTTTAACTGGAAAGTGTCATTATTTTATGCACTAAGCGATATCTAGTGGATGGAGTCATTTTGAGATTGGAAGAAATTAATATCATTATCAACCAAGGAAAGTATGTTGTTTGACAAGCTTGTTTGTTAATTTGATCTTTCTGCCTATAAACACTAGTGAAAAGGAGGGCTGTCTCTATCTAGCTCTAGGGTTTTGTTGCACAGTGGGTTTGCTTTTTGTTTTTTTGCTTTTTACATGGTTGGTTACTTGGTTTTTTTGTTCTCTCTTCTCTTTTGGTGAGTGGACTACTTTACATGTGTGGTAACTGGTAAGGAGAGCAAAAGGGTAAAGGGTAAAGGGTTAGATGATTAGAGATGTAAAAGTCCTTAGTTAATCTCTAAACACATTACCCTCCCAAAAAAAAAAATCTTTAAAACATCGTTTTTTGGGGAATAAGCATCATTCTAACATTAAGTTTTTCTCTTGTTTTTTTTTTCTTCCTTTATTCTTGTTCTTCTTTCTATAATCTAAATTAAAAGACATTAGATATATAGCAATGAAAAAATAAACACTCAACTGGGTTGGAACCTTTTATTTTTATACCAATACATTGTAACTAGGATTTTTTTTTTTTGAAGAAAGAGGGAAGTCTTTGCCACCCAACTTTTTTTTTTAAATTAAAGGTGCATGCGGGGCTTGAACCCTTGACCTCATGAAAGCCAGCCTAGTGCTCTTACCACTGAGCTACTAGGCCACATGCCATACCGTAGGATTTAAATTATAAATAAAAATATTAGCCATCCCTTCTATTAAAACAATAAACAATCAAACAAACCGAGACTCAAAAGCCAGTACAGTTAATACCAAACAGTACACAGCTAGCAATAACATTAATTTGTCTGCCGTATATATTCTTTCTGACAAAGAAACATATAAGCGTTAAATACTATGATGAGTCATATATACATCTTGGTCTGTGTAGTGAATAATGAAATGGGTGTTGAGTGATTGATTGAAATGAAATGAGATGATGTACTGATGGTTGTGGTTTGAGATGGTGTGTGCAGATTGATGGGCAAAGTGGCATCAGATAAATGTCACAAGTGGGTGTTCAAGGAACCTTCCGACTGTGAACCCAACATCTCCAACTACTGGCAGAGCTCCTTTGATGCTGTAAGTATATATTACTTGCAAAAAAGAAAAAGTATATATTACTTGTAAAATTGTATGATATGCCCTTTATTCTCTCTCTTTTTCTTTGGATAACAATGCACACAGCCACACACACAGTATGTGTATGTGGCAGCCTTAGAGCACTGGGGATTGCATTTGCATGCATCAGCATCAGCATGTAAATGTTGATTATTTGATGTTCTGGACCCTCTCTGTAAAGCAGCAGCAGAATGTGATGCTCTGCCACTCTCTCTGACCTCCTCCCCAACTTTTATCTCTTCTCACAGCATCCAAAAAGAACTTTGTTCTCTTGCTTTCCATCCTCTCTCTCTCTCTCGTTCATGTAGCACCAGGGAATTTGGGTCTATTGTTCTCCTGGCACTGGGGATCAGGCCCGTTATTTTGCCACTACATTAATTATTGTTCTGCCTTTGTGGGCCAGGCTTTATATGTTTCTACCACCAAAAGAGTTTATGAATTTTAAGTTTTTTAACTTGGTCAAGTCCAATAATTAGTCAATGCAGTCATTGAATCATGGGTCCCACAGGTGTCATAAGGATCACCCAACAAATTCTGCAGTTTGCCTGATTTATTGTTACCCCTGAGGCCTAGGCCTGTCAACGGCATAAAAATAGACGTGATTCCGTTTCGTTTATACGAAACGGAACGAATAACGGCACCAATTTCATTTCGTCTCAATAAACGAAACGGCAAACGGAACGAGAATAGTGACGTTTCGAACCGTTTCGTCTCATTTCAAACCGTTTCATGTGTGATTTCTTAAGTGGAACGAAGAACGGAACAGAATTTTGTGCCGTTTCGTAAACGAAACGGATTAACGGAATGAATGTTGAAATCGTTTTCTTAACGAAACGGCAAACGGTATGGATGGTAACGTGGTATTTTGACACGTTTGACAGGTATACTGAGGCCCTGACTCCCTGAGTTGGGTACTGAATTGGTCTTCAATTTTGTTTTACTTTTGTAAATTGTAATGACGGAAGAAACTATTGAGTCATGCATGCCAACTAGCAGATCATATTATGTTAAATATTTGTCATTAATAATTCTTACTTGTAATCTAATTATTCTGTGATTACTATACAGCTTCCTCCAGAGTGGACTGACCAATTTTCTTCAGGAATTCAGGTATATGCACATTGTATTTTCTCATCTCTTATTTCCTTTGAGGCTTTGATTCGATTTTAGTTTAACTTTACGACTTTACTGACATTCCCATCTATTGTTTGAATCAGACTATAGCGGTGATTCAAGCAGGGCATGGACTACTACAGTTAGGATCCTGCAAAATAGTGAGTCGCAACATTTCTCGTCTTATACAGATTAAAAGACGATCCCATTCTATACTATTAATTAACATTTTTTTATTTATATATCTCGAACAGATACCGGAGGACTTACATTTCGTGCTTCGCATGCGCCACATGTTTGAGTCGCTTGGCTACCAATCAGGCTTCTTCCTTTCCCAGCTGTTTTCCTCCAACCGCAGCTGCTCTCCGGCCCCTTCTGCCGGCATTCCTCTAAAGCAGCCGCCAGTCGCCAGACCGCCGCCGCCTCAGCCTCAGCCTCTTTTCCACCAGTGGAGCAACCAGCACCCTCATGCAATGCCAACAATGCCCCCGATGCCCCTCCACCACATGAATGAGATGATAGCCGAGCATGAGCCAGCCGACCTCAAATGGCCAAATGGACTCTCAATTTTCTCTGCTTTGACTGGCCGGCCTGACAATGCAAAATTGTTGTTGGGTTCCGGGGAGCACACGCATGGTGGTGCTGCCGGTACAGGCGGCAGCGGGGGAAGTAATCCCGAGGAGTACTTGAGCTTGGACAGCAATTCTAGTAAAATGAGAAAAGTCGAGGGGGGGAATGGGAATGGGAATGGTAAATTTAAGAGGAGTTTCACCTTGCCTGCCCGCATGAGTATGTCCAATTCTTCAGCTTCTTCGCCGGGCATGATGGAATATAGAGGCGGTGAAGGTGGGGTCTACTCCGATTTAATGGAAAACTACTTGGAGTAGCTAGCTAGCGTTATTTATTAGGGCAGATTTAGCGGTTTTAATTTCTTTCGGTACCATGCATGCCATGTATCATGTTGCTGTTGTTTTCTTAATTATGTGAATTTTCTTATTTATTTTTGTTTAATGCAGTTAATTAATGTACGTGAACTAATAGATTTAGCTATCTGGTTGGTATTACTGTTATTCACTTATTTTTATTGGACTTTTCCTGGTAATGGTACCTAATTAACTAGCTAAGATGTAGTATATATATATAATAAATATATATCTGTATATGTGCTACTGGAAGATTAACCTTATATAAGTTATAACTTCCCCTAGAAATATTTCTAATAGAAAAAAAAAATGATAGTAGACTCACTAATTGAAATGCTATAAATTACAATGATTGACTATATATTAATGATCAAGCCAATCTCATTTTCTATTTAGCATATTCTTCGCACTGGATTGGCATTGTTGCAACGGCAGTTGACTGCATAAATATATATTAACACCTAGTTTGTTCATTTTACATTAATCTAAGAGGGCGGGGGTTCAGTTTAAAAAAGAAAAGGCTCAAGCGATTGTGTGCATTAGGCGAAATGCATTGCACCTAAACTTTTTTATTTGTCATGGACTACGTGACGGGCATCGATCTATTACAGCATTATAAAATATGCATTTGAAAAATGGTGGCCGCTTTAATTAAAATTGTGGTCAAATAGTTATATAAAAATCATGATGAATTCAGAGACATTGTAATAATATTTAATATTAAAATTAAAAAGTAAATTAATCGACTATCCTTTCTAGCTTGATTCTTTATGCCACAGATCGTCATTGGGCATTTGTTTCTCCAAAAAGAAAAAAAAATTAATAAAAAAGGTATAATGTCTGGCGATACCAAACAAATCCTGATTGATTGTCCACAAAATTATCCTCATGTCAATATGTTTATAGTCTGTTCAATTTTTCTTCTAATTTTTTGCTCCGCACAAGCAGAGAATGCAGAAATGTATTATTTAATTACTTATCATTTTTCATGTCAAATGCATGAATCATAATTTACTAACCACTACAAACTATTACCCCCTGAATACATGTATATTTTGTTATTATTGCTCTAAGTTGTATAAAGTTTAAACAATTGAGGAGCGTAATATCACAAATAATGTATAAAATATCAAAGTAGAATAGAATCGAATAAAATAAAATAAAAATAGAATAATAACAATTAAATATATAAAGTCGTCTAACAACCCCAACAAATTAAGTTATGCAGAACACAAAAACTGAACATGCGCTCCACCATACACGAAAAGTCAACTTTTAGTTCTTAATTCTTCTCATATAAATTCACCCCACGAACTTTCTCATTATCAAATCCTCTGAGACATAGCCACGATGCAATCTCCAACAGAAGAAGAAGCTCCTGATCTCTCTCAAGAAGAAGAAGAAGAAGAAGAAGACGTAGTACCTAATCCTAATAATGATACCAAAGAAGAGGTGCAAGAGGAAGTGAGAGTAAAAGAAGAGAAAATAGAAGAACAAGATCAAGTGGATGAGAAAGACGGTCATGATTACTCGAAAAGCCCGTGCTCAAGTGCCTACTACAGCACACTCTCTTCTTTTGACAATGAAAATGAGAAGCGGATTCCAGTCGACCCCATCTCTCTCACTGAGGTAAGATTTTCATCTTTTGTATTGCATAACTTCACAACCTAACTATTACATTTGCGCATAGTGTGAAGACGCGTATCCGTAAAAAGAGAGTACATATTAAGAGAATGGCTAATGTATCGTAGATGGCACAGAGGGTCTCGTGTCATAAAGTCGTTTTTCGAGATTTGAAATTGAAATGCTCAATTCGAACCGTTCAGATTATTCACCATATTAAAATACACTTGGAAACCAAATTTTACATTTTTTCGAATTTTTCTGCTATTTATTATTATATTTTAAAAAAACATAATAATTGAAGTATTTCAGATCCTCCAATTTGAACATATCAAAATAAATAGCAAAAAAATTCAAAAAAATATAAAATTTGGTCTCAAATGGTATTTCAATATGGTGATCAATTTGAACGGTTTGGATTGACTGATTGAATTTCGGATCTTCAAAAAATGACCCAAAAAAGACGTCTATGGCATTGCCATCTATGACACTTTAGCCCACCTCACATATTAATATATATATATATAGAGAGAGAGAGAGAGAAAACCTATGGTGCATATTGATCCGAACTCTTGGATCTGCTTCAAAATGACCGATCCAAACCGTCCTATATGATTTCCCTATTGAAATCTCCTTGCCGACCAAATTTTACATTTTTTCGATATTTTTAAGTATTTTTTTCGGATTTTTAAAATTGCTATTTTTGGACGATTCAAAAAAAAATTAGATTAGCGATTTTTGAAAATTTGAAAAAAATACTTAAAAATTTCGAAAAAATATAAAATTTGGTCGGTTAGGAGATTATAACAAGGAGATCATATTGGACGGCTTGGATCGGTCATTTTGAAGCAGATCTAAAAATTCGAATAAGTATGCACTGAAGCTTCCATACATTAGTATATACGCATATAATATTTTGTTTAATCATAATTTTACAACTTTTGTCTTGAGTTACTTCACAATAAAACCAACAATAATAACGTACATTGCTTGACGAGAATATTTTTGTTAGGGAAGCAAATTACATGAATTTGGCACTTGTAAGCTTATTTATTTAGGCTCTGTTTGGATCGTACGAGATTAAGGGTAGAATTAGCTATTCAGGATTAAGATTCTTAATCCTAAATTTTTAAGAATAAGCTTAATCTCAGAGTAAGACTTTTTATTTGGATGAGGAAAGAATAAATAATGAGCTTTTATTTCTAATCTCAACTCTTATTCTAACAAAATGTCGGATTAACTAATCTTAGTCTGATTAAGAATAAGCTCTTAATCCTGGACTGTTTGGATGGTTTCTTAGTCCCGAATAGCTATTTAGTCTAAAATAACCCTTATTCCTAACTATCCAAACAGGACCTTAGGGATTTAGGGTTGATCTAAATGATTGTGAACATTGTCAAATGACCAATAATAATATCAAGTATCATTAAGGTCAACTGCATTAATCTTTTTTAGAGCCGGAACACTATATACAAAAGTATTTTCTAATTAATCAATATTTTTTTCTATATATGTTGGTTCATGATTAAAGACACGAAAATTAATTAGATGCATTTGTACTGGGAAGAATTATGCAAATTACATTAAAAGCATCTTAAGCTTCTTGAAAATCTCCTATTTTGTTTATCATGTGCAGTTTGGAATGTTCGAAGAAGATGGTCCTTTATCAATGCCCGCCGTGTTTACAGAAGTAACCGTCCACTCGCCCATCCTCCCGCCTGTCCGCACACCTCGGTTTGTCAGTGCAAGCCTGCCATGCTCTGCCACCTCATCACCACACTACTCATTCTCAAGCAATCAAAGGTGGGATGAGCCAAATCTCCAACCCAGTTCAGCCCAGTCGCCACGCACCCTGGCCCGTCAGCACTCCCTCGCTCTCACCCGATTTGCATCAACACGTAGCATGTCATTTGCTGAGGGACGAACCTCAGCACACAACGACACATTTCAGGTCCTCGGAATAACACGACAAAACTCCTCTGACAGGTCCCCCGGCTCTAGCTCAAGCACATCTTCGGAGTCCCCGAAACCAAGACCAAAAACAAAGAGCATCAAAGAAGACGATTTCAAGTGCGGTGCACTTTGCATGTACCTGCCAAGCTTCTCCAAGAAAAAGGCAATGAATTTGCGGCAACAAGCTGCGCATGCAAATGGTGGTGTATGTGTATCAAGGCTCGCATCTCTGGAAAAATTCGAATGCGGCTCGTGGTCCCCTCCTAATGGCAATGCATGCGACATGGATATGCCTGTAGAGATGGAGAGATCTAGCACCCATGACACGGAGTCACCAATCCGTACAGCCTTTTTGTTTGAGGGGGTAGAGAAGAGGGGCATTTTGAAAAAGGGCTCCTCACGGTTTGGTTCGGCCAAGTCGCTGGGTTCGTCGAACAGGCATGTTAGATTTTCTGTGGCTAACTCTCCCGTTGCTTCGTGCCCTTCATCGCCTTCAGTGTCTTCTGCGTGTTTATCGCCGAGGCTGAGGAAGGTACGGGAGGAGTTCAGCGCATTTTTGGAGGCTGCGCAGAGCGCTTAATTATGTGAAGGTGCAAATTACTTAACGGATCATAGGCGCGTAGTAATGTTGTAGGATACCTAAAACCTAATTCATGCTGCTTAAGTATGATAGGCGAGTATGTCATCTTGGCTAATTAAATGCTTCTCAGCGTACCCGTGAGGCGGCAATGTAATTGAATACATTGTTTTCTAAACTTTTTTTTTTTTCTTTTGGTTTTCCCCTTTTTATAACCATGTCTGTTTGGTTCTTTTGATTTGTTTTTTTTTCCTCTCTTTCACTGAGGGTTAATGAGGCTTAATATGAAGCCCATCCAAACAGGCGGAGTAAAATAAGGCGTGTTCGGCAGTATGTAAGATAATAATGAGTGATGAAAATGTTTTTGCACATTACAAACAACATCATATATTTGTTTGCATATATTAAAATTTTGGGGCCGCAGTAGTTTAATTTTGTCTGCTGCCAATTTGTAAATGGAGCTTATAAGTTATAACTACAATCACACCTTCAAGCAATCAGTTCACCGGAGGCCGGAGCACACACAAAAATTAAATTTCGCACGCTGGGAAATGGGAATCGAACCCACTCCAGGCCTGCGTTCTGAGCGCTGGGCAAAGGCCCGAGGTACCATTTTTAAGCTTCGCAGATGATAAATATTAAAACAACAAAACTTCAGTGTGATCTGCACTTTATTGGACAAATGAATAGTATAAGAGAAATAGGATTGTTTTCACATTTTTTAATTGCAAACGACCGATCTGAACAGTTCAATATGTTTTTCATATTGAAAACTTATAAGAAACCGATTTTTATATATATTTTTTAATTCTTTTACTATTTTTTTGTTATTTTAGAAAATCTATGATATAAAAGTTCTGGATCGTCCAATAATAACGATTTTCTAAAATACCAAAAAAAATAGTAAAAAAATTTGAAAAATGTAAAATTTTGTTTCATATAAATTTTCAATTCAGATCGGTCGTTTGTAATTTAAAAATGTGAAAACGATCATATTTTAAAGGACTTCATCCGTCCAATATATTGGACTCTAGCATTTCTCTTCTTTGATTGATTAAGTTGGTGAAAGTATCTGATTGTAAATCGACAACACTACCATTAATCGAGGCTAGCAGGTGCCTTGTATATTTTGCTTCTATTTTTTGCCAGTTCCAAGTTGAAATAGTTTCCATTATTCATTCTGGGATCTTTAAAACCACATTAAAAAAAAAAAGCGATGGTACAATATATATAACTGCTTATGGTTATAATAGTTCCTTTCTTTCTTACTTTTTGGACTTATAAAGTTTACGCATTGTGGAGCTTGTATCCTGGTTGCAAAGAATATTTATTTTATTTTTTCACAAAATTGCAAATGCAAAATTTAGAGTCAGTTTATTCTACGGCCACCCCAGTAGTTTGCACAGTTTCTGTCAATTAAGCTATGCAGATCATGATTTCTTATGGAGATTTTATTTACAATCCAAATATTCAGACGCCAGTCCACCACAAAGGCACGGACATTAGACAATAGTTATAAACTTACAATACATTAATAAAAAAGTAGAAACAGTAGGAAAACTGAAACAACCAATTCTACTAAAGTGAGACAACCAAAATTTAAAGATGCATCTTTGCTATTCAGATAGAGTTCCAACTGAAAATTTACCAGTACAAAGATGCAGAAAGACAGATCGCTAGTTCTCATTTTATTTTCTTTTTCTTGTATAAAACTATTTAGTTGTATAATAAATATCGGAGAAAACTGGCAATCTCTTAATATGCTCCAATGCCTTACGAGCAACTTCTCGAGTAGAAGAATCACCCAGTTGGAAAGCCCGACCAAGAGCAATACCTACACTTGCATGACCAGCAGCTTGTTTAGCCATGTCCTCTATCCTCAAAATTCTCTCAACTGCCCAAACCGCCTTCCTCTGTAGTGCCTTGGTCTCATCTTGAATCAAGACATCAAATATGAGCTCGATACCTCCTAATTCGTACAATAGCCAGATGGCTTCATCACTATCGGTCCCATCCTCCAACAAGGTGCATAGTGCACCCAATGCAGCCTCAACTACATTTTTATTGCTATTATCCAAGCATTGAATTAACTTCTCCATTGCCTTGCATTCAATTAAGCAGAAAGTATCCTTGGCTGAACATTGTCCACGATGGACCGGACAAGGCTTGGTGACTACACTAGCTTGTTTGCGAGATAACCTATTTATTAAATTAGGTTTATGTGCGGGTTGCTGAGGTAGTTTACTTAGGTTCTTAGATTCGGTTGAGAGATTTGCTAATGCAGTCGCAGAATTAATCAATACTTCATCACTTCCATTTATTCCAAGTAGATCCGTGAACAAAGATGCAAGGTTGAGAGAGATGGCAAGTTGGATGTTTTTTTGGTTTTCCTGTAGCATAAATGTAATTCTAGTGAGAATTTTCACAAGACCTTCTAGAGCTGGAGAAGTATACCGGTTAGAGCTAATATCTCCTTTCCGAATTTGTGCCACTTGAGAGGCAAAAATCTCAAAAGCACCTAATTCTGCTAGTTGTGTAGTTAGAGAGGAATCTGATTGCGATAAACCTCCTAAAAGCCCAATTGTGGCCACATGCTCTTCAGTGAGAAGGCTAGTCTCTGATATTACCTGAACTAAACTGCCGAGCTGGCCAGAGTTTTGACAGAGAATTTTAGCCAACTCTTGATCCATGTGGCCCAACAGATTTTGCAATAGTTTCAATGATGCTACACGGATCTCCATCCTTGGTGCCTCAATAAGCTGTATGAGAGTGGTTAATGCACCTGATATTTTAATTGCATCAACAATTGGTAGGACAGCTGATTCAGAACCAGTTAATGTTGTTAGGACTTGAATGAGCTTGAACTGTATAGCCGGACCAGTATTACTGACAAGGTGTAGGAGGTCCTCAACAGTGTTTTCAGAGACCAGGGTGCTGTACTTGTCATTAATTGGGATAGCAGTGAAGTCTACCCCAGATGATACTAAATTGGATAAACAAATAGCTGCAAGTTCTTTCATTTTCATTCTATGGCCAGCAAGGTGGTTGGGCCCCACGACAAAGAGATAGTTAATGACAGGAGAGAGAATCTTGTCTTCAATTAGCATCTTGGCACTCTCCTCATTTGAGGAGATCTGGCATAGGGCTGTGAGAGATGATTCCTGAGCTACATTGTCACCTTCATTTAGCATCTTAACCAGTGTAGGTCCTGCTTTATCAGCCATGAGTAATTTTAGGTCATTGGATAAAACAAGCTTTTTCAGGTGAGAAGCCATCTGAGACTGCTTTTCAGGTGTTCCTGCATGATTTGCCAAAGTAATATAAAATAAGAAGCAAGCCACATGTAAATGGAAATATATTTCACATTATGATCAATATTATTCAAAATTGTGATATGGCATAAATTTCCTTTGTTATTCTGGTATGGATTACCCACGCAGCATGTCATAGAAGATATGTATGTACATGGTATCCTAAATGAACATCTAGAAAGATTGATGACTCTGTAATGAGATCAGTTCCTCTTTTTCTTTTGATTTGTTTATATTAGAGCTTGATTGCATAAATAAATTGATATTTCTGAGACAATTCTGTCAGATACTCAGATTATTCGGCGAATCACTGCAAAAGGCTGAGTAGTAATTCTGGCCAGATAAAGCAATGATATAGGTTACTGCATACCTGTACAATTTAGCCAAAATCCCAGCCTTGATTTACCCTAAAGAAGTAAAAATTCTGAATTACCAATACCTTCGAATCACATCACTTCAAAATTCAACAATCATCCTACCAAGTTAAAGTAAAATTTATACCATGAAGAAGCATGTAAAAAAGGGGCTCAATTCGACCCACTTCAGCCAGCTGCATGATATTACTCTCGCATTTTCCTAAATTCTTCAAAACTTGATCTGCTTTCTCAGCAATTGAATTGCTCTCTGTATCACTTGCTATCCCAGCCAAAATAATCATCACTCCGTCTACACAGCCAATCCTCTCAGACAAAATATTAGCCTTTGACAGTTCATACAAAAGAGAAACAGCTAGGTCTTTCTCCTGGAAAGTTCCTTGGGTCAAGAACTTTATTACGGTGCGAACTATGTCACCTTCTGCCAGCACATCCTATTTAATAAAATATTTTTGTTGGACAGAAGTCAAGAAGAGTTGAAAGACAATTGAATGATCGAGCAAGATATACAGTTGTATAAATAATTAAGTTAGGATAATGTTAGTCACTTATCAGACTGGTACCTTTGGGCTTGTTGAATGTTCGGGTTTTAAAATTTATAAGATTTTTTTCTTTTGAAGGAAAATTTGAAAGAATGAAAAGGTTTTACTAACAATAATATAACTTGTAAGTATCATGTGGTTGAAACCTACAAAATAAGAGCTATAATCATAAAATAAAAAAGGAGGAAAACCTTATTTCCATCATTTTCTTCAACCAAAATTCTAAGGGCTTCCAGCACCCTGAGGCGGACCATCTCATTTGTACTCCTCAACATGTCAGCAATAACTGTTACTACACCTTTCTTACGCAACAAAGTCTTATTATAAGTATTTTTTTTACAAAACTGAACAATGAACTCCATAGACCACAACACATCAGAATCTGCGCCATCATTTGTCAAATGAACAACAGCTTTCTCGAGAGCTATGGCATCGTTAGTCTCTTTCCATTCCTCAATAGCACTTCGTAGTCCTATGTTGGGGATTATGCTGGTACTAGACAGCTCCTTTAAGGTTATGGGGCAAACTTGCTGTCTGCCCCTTTTGGTGAAAACTTCAAACCACTTGACTAAAGCCCCCCTTTCGAAGGTGTACCCACTCTCTATGAAAACGGGGTCTTGCATTATCTCTCGTGATATCGGACATCTAAATGCTTTATAAGGTGGTCTCAGACCAGAAATTTTATCTTGTTGGTTGCTGTATCCAAAGCTAGTGCTGCTGGATTCATCCTCTGGATACTCCGCCATGCATCAAAAC
Source organism: Rhynchospora pubera (assembly GCA_028095005.1). Classification (NCBI taxonomy): domain Eukaryota; kingdom Viridiplantae; phylum Streptophyta; class Magnoliopsida; order Poales; family Cyperaceae; genus Rhynchospora; species Rhynchospora pubera. Next base: position 263,336,117 of record CM051461.1, on the reverse strand, counting down.
TACAAGCCTAATAAAATAATGAAATATTATATCAGAAAAGGTTCTTGGCTTAATTTTGACAAGTGTGTTATTAGCAATTACCAGGATGAATTGAATTCACAAGAAGTAGCACGAAAAGTGGACAAGTCAATCAAATGAAATTTAACGTTGCACAATTTAGTACCACTTGTAAGCAAAGGTCTTAGTACGATTAAAAAAAATGTCATTTTTTTTTTGTTATTGGTACATACTTGGTACAAGGCCAATAAGGTAATTTCCATCACTGGTCATGAGTGAAATCTTTTACCAGGATCCTGGTCTAATCAAAATGTAGGATACTAACAAACTAAAATTAAACGCAATCATGGACAGTTAATGTTGATGCAAATGATTGCACACCTAATGCTAGACAACAAAAGAAAGATTATATTATGTGAAAACTAGGAAAAGCGAGATATAACTTAAGGAGAGTAAAATGGGTAATATATTACATGTACTTTTTTCGCTGCTTGGTCTTCTTCAATGGTGTGATACTGTGATCTGATTGATTAAATCTATTCAGATGAGTTGGAAAGGAAGAGAAAAGGCAAGAGGTTGACTTGTGCAATAACCGGAGTAGGATGGCATTTTTGCAGAGAAGAGAGAAGGGTTGGATTGAACAAGTTAGAAAAAGAGGGGGAAATAAAATAATATGCAGAAGTAACGACAGCGTGAAGGCGGGGGAATAATATAAGAAAAAAAGAGTGGAATTTGGACGAAATCGAGCTGTACCAAGCCAAGATCTCAACTTAAACGGCTCGGATTCGATTGTGCGCAGCGAAATGCATTGCACGCACCGTGAGGGGCATCCATCTATTAGAAGAATATAAGTGTGCGTTTGGATGATCTACCAATAAAATTAGGATTTGTTATTCCGTGTAAAAAATATTATTTTCAGTGTAACTTCAGCAAGTACATTAGCACAACGAGAAGAAACAATGTAAAATTAAAAGGAGCTTGAGGGAATAATTCTCAGTGTGCTGCATAATTATTATTTTACTATTTTTTTCACTTTAAAATATCTATAGAAAATTAGAAATTCAAATGTTTTGACCTCACCTCCTCAAAGAACTTAAGGTCAATGTCAAGAACTTAACCATTTTTACTTTATTGTATGTATGTGCTTTAGAGGTCGAGTTATTTGTGCACTGCAACTTTGTCATATTTTCAGTTGTTTTTTATTTGTAAAGTGGTGTAGTCCTATTCTTTTTGCTTCCTGTTTTGGATGAAAAAAATATGTTGTATCAGATTTAGCAATTGAGCAATACCAGTATTTTTAATTTGATTCAAGTTGAGCATAAGCTGCAGTGTTCTCAATCCAAGTTTAGACATACATTTTTTTTTTCAGATCAAACAAATCAAAGAAATTGACTCCACTTTCATTCTATTCAGATCTTCGTTACGAATTTACTCAATGTATTAAAATAATATAAGAAAAGTCGCGCAATGCATGAAATTAGCACAAGTACTTTTAAAAGGGAGGTAGTCGAATAAGAATCATTAATGATCCTGTTAGAGTGTATTTCAGAAAGCTCAGGCCCAGCAGAAGTATGAAGAAGTTTAACAAAGGCTCTGTGTAGGGACTTTCCCAAATTTAAGCCAACGTTTTCTAGCAAATGTCAGCTTAAATCAATTCTGCAGAAAATAAAAATCATACAATGGCACTGTAAACTTTAGGACTTCAGTTATGTTCATTTAGAAATTTCACAAAATTTGAGACCAGAATGCAACATTGAAAAGTTGCTTCTGATACATGGCACTGAAAACTTCCTTCCTCTAAGTTATATTGGATTTGATCATCATACAATTAAGATTTCGTCATATTCAATTCATCCTAAGAAATCACAATAAATTCGATATAATTGGTTCTGATTTATGTGAGAATGTAAAAAACTAAGTTCGTTCAATTTAAGATGGAAGTCAATAATAATTAATAATGATTGCAATCAGTAACAAAAGATTCCAGTATCAATAAAGCATCGAGTGCTACTTGCTACTTTTTCTTCATCTCCTAGAAATCAAAATGCAAACACAAAAGGTTACATACATGCACTCGGACAATCAAAAAAACACACAAAGAAAAACAAAAAAATAAATAAAAAAACTGATGTTTCAAACTACAACCAATAGGCTTTGTCAAGACTTGTTTGTAGATGGTACAAGTATGGAGGGTTATATACAAATTTTGCATATACCTAAAACTAATTTCAAATAATTGCCTAAAGCAAGATTCTTGATCCAAAACATCTAAGCCAGTTTACATTCTCCAGCAATTTTTCTATACATAGGAAGAAACATCTGAAATATAAAGGAAAAATATTGTTTTCAGCCACGTGTTAATCTAGTACATATCCTATAAATTAAAATTGTCTACATCCCTGAAAGAAGAGCTAGCCAGTGCGCCACATGTTTGAATGCTGTACCAAGTGCATATCCTATATATATTACTCTACAAGCGTGAGCTCTAAATAATTTGAATTTGCATAGGATTTATGCTTGTAACTTGTAAGCCTGTTGTGCAAAGAATGGCCTCGTATCAAAACCACCACCCAGTTTAACCAGTTCTTGCTTTTTATGATAGTGTGACATATATCTATCTTACCTTTATATCTATTGGTACTGGTGTCAACCTTTGAATCATGAAATAAAGAGATTTCCAAGAGACAAATGTTTGTCATTTCTTGACTGTACTGCTTGCCTCCTCAAAGGAGGTGCATAAACAGTAATTGGCAGGACCCACTCCCCCTTCTCTCTCCTCTCTATAAGTAGAGGATGCTTATACCTGTCAACTCACCAAAAAGGAAAAAGTCAAAATTTTATTCTGATAAGTGAGAGATGGTTCACGATGATCCTTATAAACCTTGAATCACCGAGTATATATGCCCTGCATTACAAGAAACAACTGCTATACCACCCAAAAAGCAAGGTAACAGGTGCAGAGCCACATAGATGAGGGTGAACCCACTGGTGTATTTGCAAAACTTACCTTGGAATTATTGAAAATTTTTTCCACAAACTCTTAAAAATAATTATTACTGATCCCAGTAAGAGTGTTTTCTCCTGCCACAGAAGGGGAACATAACCATTCCCATCATATCCTAAATACTTGCGAAAAAAGGAAAAAAACACAGAACTATTCCTTTGTTCTCTTGCATTAAAAAAATCACCTATCCCGGTGTTCTCTTGTATTTGGTAAAGGTTCTTGAGACCTATAAGATGTGGGATAGAAATTTCTGAAAGCATATCCTACACTAATAATAGTTGCACAAATAAATTAACTAATTAAAAACATGCAATTGAAACAAAGAAATTTCTACATATGCACCCCAGAAGGCCATATTGGAAATAACAAACATTTAATATGCCATAGAAGGTAAAGAAAGTTTGAAACTTCTCTGTCATTTTTAAGTTTCTCAAATTCGCTATAGAAAAATGAAGCTCTCTTATAGAAGAAAGGGGGGTTTGAGCATATACAGAGAAAATTAAGGCAGACCTGGGGCATATACAAACTTTCTGTTTATATGGATAGCTAAGACAAATAAAGTCTATGTAAGTACATATAGGATTGCCCCATTAGATGAAGCAAAATGTAAAACATGGAAAAGAAATATAAGAAAAAGTTATTTGTTACCTAGAGATATCCAAACCCTCAGGGGTGGTGTAAAACTCGAATTTAAGAGACCACTGTACAGAGACCTTAGGAGTAGAGAAGGTCATGGGCCCATCTATTGGCACCGAAAAAAGAAAACTCGTCTGACGAATGTCAGCCACCACCTCATGATGCTCACTGTGTACCTAAACCATATACAACAATATATCAGATGTGTGTGTGTGTGTGTGTGTAGAGAGAGAGATGGTGTGATAAGATACAGAAGTACCAAAACAGTTCCAGAAAAGTACATGTTGATTTCGTAGACAGCTCTTACAATTTTTTTAAAATGCGTTTGTGCCTAGTAATACTGGAGTCACAAAATTCTAACCTAGTAGTCTGGTAGCAGAACAAACCACGAAATCATAGTAAAAACTACTTAAGCAAAAGTTTACCTTTGTTATCGTGGGTGAAACTCTTCTAGAAGGATGTATGTACTTCTGATTTATTGACTCTGATATCTCCAATGAAACAGAAACCTTCACAAGTTTTTTCAAACCAGAATTAAAGAAATACAATTTTGATATGTAAGACAAAACAGAAATCATAGAAAGATAACTGTCTTTCCTTCATTTACTTTTTATACCTCAAGACATTGCCGGATTGCATCTTCGTGGAAAAACGTGAGTGTGCCCCCAATCTGCTAGTCAGAAAACTTTCATGATCAGTAAAAGCAATATACTAATGCAAGATTTTGTTCATCATAAATCATACCAGTGCTACACTAGCATATAAATTTTCCTCAGCACTAAAACATAATAACAACTTGGGTTTTGTGTGTGTGTGTGTGTGTGTGTGTGTTGGGGGAGGGGGGGGGGGACATGTATTAGAATTGGAAAAATACTTACCATATCACCAAAGTAATAAGTTGAGTCTGAGTTCTTAGGCGAGAAACGCAGAAGGACATTATCATCAATTTTTATATTGTATGATCTTCCTTTAATGAACTCTTCTGCTGCACAGCAAAGTTTGATATAATTATCAGTAAAACTGATGACTTCAAGGAGTTCTTAGGCTCCCCAAGGGAAAACACTAAGCTGAACTTTAAATCCTCAGTTGTGTTACAAATAACAAAACTAAACAATAAACCATGATCTACTTCAATAGTACCGGCTGACACAAATATCAGTAATTTGTAAATTAATTACATCGTTATGACAAGATCAAGAGTTCAGAATTGCTGCATGTTGATACACTAAAATAACTTCTCAAGTTTCAGTTCTGGATATCATAACTTCTCAAGTTTCAGTTCTGGATATCTTGAACTTGTATGTCAACTTAAGTTTACAAATTTTGGGAAAGTAATTGTTAATGGCTCAACTTACATGAAGCTGGATCCAGATATCTAGGTGTAAAAGGGGGTGCCACATCCTCCTTAGATAAATTACTTTGGAAATCCAAAGAATTCTTTTCTTCATTTGATGATAAATTAGACAGAGAAATGCTCAGCTTTCTTTGAGGCGGCACAATACCTGTCCAGCCATATTAGATTGCTAATATCAAGATAATTTGAAGATATCAATCACAAGATTCACAACAATTAAGTACCATCCATGCTGAAATAGAAATAAAAAAGTGTCTGAGCATTTCAAGATACATTATTACTGTTCATTTATACTAAATCAAAACAATAGCAATTGTACCAGACAAGTGCCAAAGTATACCACAAGAGCATCATACCACTAATTTCCTCTAGGCGCGAGCATTTTCAACAACTTTTCTTTTTTAATTTCTTAATTTAAAATTATTTCATTTTGTATTTTTAGATATATTGTCTATTTAAATCTCTACATGCTTCCTTCAAACTAAATAAGATATTTGCCATACTGTGAAAACAAATTTATATCTGCATTAATAAGTAAATTTTTAATAACAAATATAATGATAATCCATAGATATATCATGGAACCAAGGTTGTTTGTACTTCCAAAAGAATGCTCCAACAAAACCAACAAGATAGTAAACAGACTCAGCAATGGTACCTCATCACAATTAACTTCCTAATAATATTCTCAAACTGGTGATTGTACTTTACCTGGAACAGGTTCTTCTACAATCTCTGAGACGGACAACTGAGGTAGTTGTCTGTATGGGGGAAAAGCAGAGCCTGCAGAAAGTCTTGCACTAGCAAATGACTGGTTTGAAAGGGAATTTCTGAAGGAGGAAAATTCAAAATTATTTGCATTTGCAGGATTATATGATGAAATTGATGACACCTCATCCCTCGAGCTATCGTACCATTCCTCTGTATCCTCTTCATTTTCATTGACCCTTGTCTGAAAGAAAGGTAAAACAATTGTAAAATTAGTATCAGAATTGTTGGCGCATACAATTTTGGCATTGCCAATAATTTGTTACTCCGCTGTTCTATGGCAACTTTAAGTGATTATTATAAGAAGTAAAACAGTATGAATATATAATTAAACAATATAAAATGGTGCATGTCAGCATGTGTGATATATTTTTCTTCAACTGCTTTACTGAGATATCTATTTCCTGAACATCATCAGACGGGCCAAACAAAACCATCAATTAATCCAGCAATGTGATTGTATAACAGAATTGATGACTCAGACAAAGATAAGAAAGGTCCTCAGTTCTAACCCATTCCGAATCTTCATCTTTCTCTTTCCAATATATAGGCAACTGATCTGTAATCACTGGTAAATTTCCTGAATTAGGAAGGACAGAAGAGAAATGATTAGTAATTCTTATGGCCACTTGTGCTATTAGATTTAGAATAAGCAATAATTTACCTTCTTCACTCAGTAAATTCATGCATTTCTGAGGAACCCATATCTGTAATGGGGCCCTAGCTTCCTTCAAGTTGGCAAGTCCAACATGGAAAATAAGAATGAATTATCAAGCACAAAAACAAAAATGAATACTAAAATGCATTTGTTACACTCCTATTTACACATACTCCAACAAACAATATAACAACTAGTCGAAATTTAAATAAAAAAAGGAAAAGAACTTACCAACTTGAAGGAGTTACCGGTGGGCCCATTGTTTTGATGGTCTGTATCTAAATGAAAAAAGCTAGCATATAATGTGGCTCTGACATAGTAAATGTATCGGATGCTGGTACCCCTGTATGACGGCGGCAATAATTTGGGCAAGTCCACTCGGAAAATATCTAGAAAAGGGTTTGTCATTTAGTGATAGCATATTAGCAATTGGTAGTTGCATATTATTGAGTTTGTATTGTAATTGTATGAGAGAAAGAAAGGAAGCTTACAGGTTTTGGTAGTTGCAGAAGAAACGATGACTTTAGAGAGCAGAGATGAAGCCAAAGAATCCAAAAAGACATTCTCACCTGAGTTTGGAAGAGGGAATTAGGGATTGAGGTAGAAGGAGAGAAGATAAAAAGAAAAAGAAAACCTGTCTTGTGTCTGGAAGTGGCGAAGCACTGGGTGTCGAGCTTCTCTAAGCCTCGGAGCTGAAAAGAGAGGGCATCGAGGAAGAGAGCTTCAGAGAGGGGGTTGGAGATATCAAGAGTGACAATGAGAGGCTCTCCAGGCCAGTACGCGTCCTTGTCGGTAGAGAGCTTCAGAGAGGGAGAAGCATCTTGTTGTTGTTCTTCTTGTTGCTGTTCGCCCCAGACGACACTCTTGATGAGAGAGGATATTGACATGATCTCTCTCCGACTCCGACTCGTCCTCCGTCGAATCGGAGTGACACTCTTCTTTACTTTAGTTTAGTTGCTTATAGAATGGTTGTATATGTCGACCGGATCGGATCTGATCTGAGGCTTGCAATTGCAATTGCAGAATGAATTGCAATGTCGTCTTGTGAATGTACTTGAATGGGATTTGGGATCAGTTTAATAGACAAAAACGCGGATTGGCCAATACCGGAGCCGACCAGAGGATCCGACTTGAACTGCATCCTCTGGATGGCCCTCCATGGATGGTTTTAGATCTCAGCCGTCTGATTTAATCTCAATGGCTATAGATGCCCCGTGCATGATACCTGGATTGATAGGCCCGAAAAGATCTAACCGTTGAGATTAAATCGGACGGCTCGGATCTAAAGACGTCCACTGGATGGTTGAATACAACCATCCAGAGGATACTCTCCCGGATCCGACTCCCCTCTGTACGAAGGAGAGAGGGACCATACGAAGAAGAGCGAGTCGGATCTGTGTACGCATTTCTTTTGACATCCTAGATTCAAGACTTCCAATAATGTACCCAAAAGAAACAACATAAAGAAAAATTTTTAAACAGAAATTTTCTTAGAAGGTATAATTGAACCCGAAATGCTGGCCTAAAATATTCGAATAAAAGCCATTTAGAAATTAAGATTGGACATATAATATTGTTAAAAACATCACTAATATTTAATTTTCTTTATGAACGACTGGCGTATTACTTCACAAACTGAACCATACCGAAGTGCTCTCGCAGCTACCGAATCCATTGAAGAACCCCCTGTAGGTTTCATTAAACCTGCAGAAGTAACACAGAAGAGTACCAAGGCAATTATAAAGCAAAACAACACAATCATTCAGCTGCTGGTAAAAATAAGCGAAAACCTCTCCGATTGTAAAGAAGCAATCCGAGATATCAAAAGGGTCGTAGCGGACCAATCATCCGTTGGGACTTCCTCAGATATCTCAAAATCCTTAGCAGATTTGCAAAAAGGATTTCAAAAATTATCCTTAGGCGAGCCCATACAAAAACCAAAAAAGAAAGAAACACCCTTTTACGTGTTTAAGGACCCAAAGAAAATAATTGAAGAAGAGAAAAATAAATCTTCTTCAAAATGAGCCAAACAAGAACCCAAACTACGATGGAATCACGACCATCAGTATCAAATCGTGATGAACAATCTCGAGAACAGACCCCAACCATAGAAGATCAAATCCGTGGCTATAGACTAGGCCACAGGGCAAGGCATGAGCTGAACAGAAGATTGCACCTGAGACCAAGGGGATATCAAAGAACGCTTGAATCACAACTAAATCCAGATGCTGAACTTAATATCTCATAATTCAGACGTGTACAAACAGTGCCCGCTGAAATTCTATATCAAGCAGGAAGCTTGTTCAGAACACAACATCAAGTGTATCAACACTACTCTGATCAAAGAATCTCTGTTAGGCAATCAACAACTCGAATTGCCATTCATTACACAACAGAGTTTCGAAGAGCTACAACGATCAGGCCTACAACATCTGCATATAGGCCTGATCATGATCAGACTCTTCACATTACATAGAAGAGCTGCTGGAGTAAATGCTCTAGTAGTATTCAGAGACACACGATGGTCAGATGATAGATCTATTATTGGCACCATGGAAATAGATCTCACTCATGATACACAACTTGCCTACATAGCCCCAAACATAATGTTATCAATCAGAGATTTCTTTAATCATATCCAACTGGTGATTCAAACACATGGGTATGATACCTGGCAGGCAGGTGAGAGCAATCTGCTATTAACAAGGTCATTAGTTGGCACTCTCAAACACGAGCTACACAGGATTCAGATATAATGTCTCAAATGTATCTGATTACCTAGCAAGTAGAGGTGTTCAGGCTATTCCAGGCCAAAGATACACAACCACTGAATTACGAGGAAGACAGTGGATTATCAGGCCTTCACAACAACCAGAAATACAACACCCTCAAGAAGCAGTATCACAGACTAAAACTGATGGTTCTATACTGCTTAGATTCAAAAATTATGCGGCTACTCCAATTCCCCAAGGCCCTTCCGTCGGTCCTAATGATGAGGAACAACTATCTGATGAAGAAACAACATTAATGTTCTGGATAGAAGATGATGAAGAACCAGAAGATGATACTGAAATTTTCTAGGAAACTTTACAAATAATGGCACAACCTGCTGTTATACAAAATGATGGCCCCGTATGGGATACTAATTATGAAGATGAAGAGGATTGGATCAATCCTTTTGCGAAAGGTGGTGGGGTATTCGAGCCTGAAACCAAAACCTCAACTACAGTCGAAACCGAAACGCAACATGAAACCAATGCCTCAACTATAGCCCAAACAAATATTGAAAGCCATGAAACAGCCCTCAAGATGAAATTAGAATATCCAAAACTAAAACAATTCCTAGAAGAAATACCAATACAAGAAAAGGCTTTTTCAAGTGTCACCTCAAACTATAGACCACCTCCTGAACCAATAATGGGTCCAATAACTTACCCACCTGGAAGACTGAGGACAGACGCAGGACCATCCTCATCCCAATTCCAAGGGATAAGGCCAAGGGGTTTACCCGGTGGAATCGGTAGACACCAAAATGAGCAATGGAATTTACCAACTGCAAGTCAAACACAAGGAGCCATGTTGGTATTACCAGAAGATATTGGCCTATACCATGATATAATATCCCGTTGGGAATCTATCACCCTAAACCTTTTAAGTGAAAAAATTTTCGATGATAATAAAGCAAAAGTGAGATATATCGAAAATTTATTGGGTGAGATAGAAAAGAAGATATGGATTCAGTGGAGGACTGAATCTGCAACATAATATGAGCAGTTAATCGCAATTGCTGATGATACCCAAAATGTTATATCTCAAATAAGAAGGGTATTATTATTAGAAGATCCATATCAAGGAACCACTGAAGAACAAGATCGAGCTTATAATGATCTAGAACGATTATCATGTGAAAATATGAAAGATCTCTTCCTCTACATGAATGATTTCAAAGTGTTGGCAGCAAAATCGGGTCGTATGTATATTTCTCCAGAGCTTTCTGAGAAATTTTTCAGAAAAATGCCACCACTTATCGGAAAAGAATTAGAGCAAGCTTTCCAGGCAAAATTCCCAAATAATAATATGGGAGTAATGCCAAGGATACACTTTTCTTACCAATACTTGGCAGAAATATGTAAAAAGGCTGCTTTACAAAGGAGTCTAAAGGATCTTACAATCTGTAGTAAGATTTCCATACCAGGAGATTACCGCTCCAACCGAAAGAAGTTTGGTCTCAGAAAGACAAAAACCTACAAAGGAAAACCACATGATTCACATGTCCGGGTATTTAAAAGAAAACACTCGGATAGAGTTCGAAAATGTAAATGTTTTATTTGTGGAGAAGAAGGTCATTTTGCCAGAGACTGCAGAAGAGGTTAGGGAAATATTGCAAGAGCAGCAATACTAGAAAATCTGGATTTGCCAGATGATCTGGATATCATATCAGTAGACCTCAATGAATCAGATAGCGACGCCATTTGCAGTCTATCTGAGGGAGAAGCAGGCAACACAGAGCACCATGTCAGAGCATGTTTAGAAGAATTACCATATGAAGGAGCATTCATGCTCAATATCACAAATTATGGGTGGCGTTGTAAGGTGAAACTCTCCAGAACAAGAAACCTGTGAGCATTAACTCACAGAAGAATTAAACTTTACCGGGTCATGTAGCTTTTGCAAAGAAAATTCAAACCATAAAGTTAGATGTAAAGGATGTGGTTTAATAGCATGTCCATTATGTTCAAACTTTTACCTGGGCAGACCGATAAAACCCAAAACTTAGCCCAGGAGGTACCAGAACAAAGAACCCTTGATAAAAGAATTATTCAAATATATCGAACACCTGGAGGCTGAAAATGAAAGGCTGAATGAAGAATTGAAAAACCTAACCGAAGAAAAACTAATCAAAGACCTTTCTAAAGATTTTGAGGAACTAAACCTTTCTAAGGGAAAAGAAAAGGTTGAAAATGAAATCGAAGATATCCATGTTATGTTCACAGAAAAACCCTCACACTAAATAGAAGAAGAGCAATACAAAGCAGAAGAGATTTCCAGACCATCAACGAAAAATTATCAACCGCCTATACAACCTGGTGATACTGTTTGAAATTCCCAACCTAAAGCCATTCGAGATAAGAGCAATTCTTGATACTGGTGCAACAAATTGTTCTATATGCCAAACAGCTGTACCAGCAGAGGCTTTGGAAGATAGCCCATATCCTGTACACATAACCGGTGTAAATTCAAGACAAATTGCCACAAAGAAGCTGAAAGGAGGACAAATGACGATTGGTGAGAATAAATTCAGAATACCTTTTATCTACAGTTTCCCTATGGGTATGAGAGATGGAATTCAAATGTTGATTAGGTGTAACTTTATACGCTCAATGCAAGGAGGGTTAAGAATTGAAGGGAATGTAATAACCTTTTACAAGAATGTAACGGTAGTTCAAACCAGCACTGAAACCGTTGCAAACACTATGGCAATTGAGGAATTGGGTCTTGAAGAAATCAAATACCTTACAATCCAAGAATCTGTGTATTACCAAACTCAAATCCACAACAAAAATTTCGAAAACCGCTTTGCTACCTTATTGGGGAGACTAAAAGAACAAGGATTCATTGGTGATAACCCTCTTCAACATTGGTCAAAAAATAAAGTGGTGTGCAAGTTGGATATCATAAACTCAGATTTAACAATAGAAGATAAACCATTGAAGCATGTCACACCAACGATGCAAGAGCAATTCAACTGTCATATCAAAGCCTTACTAGATATTGGAGTTATCCGACCTAGTAAGAGCAGGCATCGTACCATGGCATTCATAGTAAATTCTGGAACCACAATAGACCCAAAAACCGGAAAAGAAACGAAAGGAAAAGAAAGAATGGTCCTAAACTACAGAACCCTCAATGACAACACGCATAAGGACCAATACTCTTTACCGAGAATAAACACAATCCTAAAGAAGATCAGCAACAGCAAAATCTTCTCGAAATTTGACTTAAAAAGTGAATTTCATCAAGTTGCAATACACCCGGATTCTATTGAAGGATGTGTGTTTTGAAAGTTATCTTTATAAATGATAATTTATGTATTGTTCATGATGTTGAATGTTATTATACATTCTTGTTCCTTGATATTAATATGTAATATCTTTAGAAGTGTTCAAGAAGATGCTCGTGGTCTTGAACCATAGAACTCTTAAGATGAAAACATATAATCCTAAATATGTTCACAATCATTGTAATTAAAGAGGAATAATAATTACCGAGTAAGATTGTCATGTCGATTGAAAGTACATTGTAGTTCTATAAATGTTGATAAGTGATTATCATTCAATGATATGAGTATATATAAAATGAGCATGTTTTATATATATTGAATATGACCTAACTGGATGGAATATTATATGGATTGTGTTTTGTGTCATTAATATTTCCATCGTGTCTTTGAATCCAAGATATGAGATGTATATATTTCTCACATGAGAAACATGCAATGTAATTACTGATTAAGACCATCTTTTTACTGATCTCAGTTATCTGTTGATGGAGGGAATTAGTAGTTCATTGTGTGTGACTTGTGCGGGAGAAATTTATATATCGATTATCATTGTCCCTCGGTTATTTGAGTTATGATATTACTGGGCCCCTTGGTAAAGTGGAATTATATAGCATGCAATATAACTGATGTAGTTATAATTATAATTCACTTAAGAGATCAAGAAAAAGAATATAATGCAAAAATGACACGATCCTATTTTGCATATTATTCATAATATCATGAGACAAGGATAGACACAAATTAAGTGGATCGAGTACGTAATGACTATGTCATTTGGGTGGCTATAATGTAGTGATAGAACCTCTTATAGTCTATAATATAAAATATTTTGTATTATTGTCAAGATGACGTAGATTCTCTATAAGGTCACGCCAACTGAAGAGAAACAACAAATATTTTACATTTTATATGATGTATGAAAATACATGTGATAAAATGTTAAAATAATATGTCACGAAAAATGACATGCTTGGACCATAAATAAATTCATGAAAACATATGAATATTATTGGTATAATGTTAGAGAGCATTATAAGAATAATATAGACATCATATATTATTTTATATTATTACTTCATGGATTCATTTATTAAACAAGATGCAAAATATATATATATAAGAGTGCAAGTGGCAATTGTGTAATTAATTATAATTAGCAAAAAATTGTCTGATTAATATTTCCTTTTTAGAAAAATTATTTTTCTCTCTCTCCTCGGATTGGCCGAGAAATAATTTTTGTTTGTTGGTTTTCTTGCGCAAAAGGACAAACACAAAAAGAAAATAATCTCTTTTATATATTGGCCGAAAATTGATTTTCCTTTTTTGAGCTTTCTTGGAAAATTATTTTTTTTCTGATTTTCTCTTGCGTAAAAAAACAAAAGGCAAAAGAAAAGAAGAAAAGTGAATTTTCTTATATACATAAATTTTGCATATATTGTTTAGCCACCTAGAAATCAAATAGCTTGTTGATTGAAGATCTAAGGTGGTTGGATCTAAGCTTGAAACTCACCATCGATCTATCTAAGTGTTGGTTGAGTTTGTTGTTTAGGTTCAAGGTGAACCAAGAGAAAGAAACACGCTAAACGGCAGCGACGAGAATCGAAGGTTTCCAAGAGACCTAGAGAGAAATCGACTTCTCTCTACTAAGAGATTTGACAATCTCTTTAGGTAAAATATTCCTTCTCCTCAAATAAAGTTATTTGATGATTTTGTTATGCACATGGGATGCTTGATTAAATGTTTAATCGTTATCTTGCTTGCTATTGTCATATAAATAAAGTCCTTTGTGTATCGAGTCAAATAAAAATTTTAAAATTCCGCTTCCTTGACATACAAACGAAATCCCAACAGTGGTATCAGAGCATAGGTTTATTTTATGACAATTAGACTATTTAATTTGTGTAAAATTAATTACGCAAGTGTTAAGTTAACTATCTCTCAAATTTATAATTCATAAATCTGTTTCTTTTGACGCCTTAATGCATTTTATCACTTTGGTAATTTTTGAATCATATTTTTGTGGATTAAAAAATTCTTACACAAGTTTAAGATGTGTAGAAGGTAAATCAATAATAAAATAAGGACTTTAAACCGTTTTATTATGCTAAACAAAAATAACAAAAACAGGTACAGTGCTGGATTTTTGGTGTCCAGTTTTTCTGTTTTAGTCATGATTCAAAATAGTTTTTCATAAACTTGGATGAATGAATTTTTGACTAATATATATCATTGGAAAGATATTGAAGTCTAGTTTCCAGAAAACTAAAATATGTAATACAAAAGTTTTACAGATTTTAAGAAAACGTGAAAATTACTATGGTAACTACCTGCTGTTTTCCAGATCTAGAATTCTGGATTAAAACGTGGTTTTCTTTTAAATGGCTGAACCAATTTTAGATTTCTTTATATATTTAGAAAGACGCTTAAATCTAGTTTCCAGAAATATATATATTAGACTTTAATTCGAATCATAAAATTTTCGGCAATAAAATTTTTGACTGGTGCGCAGCTGTCTAAAATTAGAAATCTTTTCTAAAATCTGTTATCTCATCTTGCATTATATGAGAGTGAACCATCACTAACCAAATTTCGCAAAACAGAAATAGTAGCATCAAACAACCTTCTTAAGCTACAAATTGATTTGTAGTGAGAACTCCATCTAGTCTCTGTAGGTCTTTGCAATGCACATACTTGATTCAATCCTTTTCCAGTATCAAGCTCTCCTAAATCAACTTCACGTATAATAGTTTCAACATGTCTTGATATTAGCTCATCATTACGCTTAGCAGATGCACTTACAATATTCACAATATGTATAGCTTCTTGAAAGAAATTATGGACCTCAATTGTCTGTTAGAACAAAAAAGCAATAGTAAAAAAGAACTTCAAATTATATTAAACTTTACTTAACTAAGCAATAGTATATTAGTATAGTATGTTAGACTGCCAAAGTGTCAATACCTCTCTTGATGCTGCAATAAGAGCTAATTGTAGTTGATGAGCCATACAATGCACATAATATGCATATGGACAGTCCTTGAGTATAAGAGCTTGCAGCCCATTCCACTCACCGCGCATGTTACTTGCCCCGTCATATCCTTGGCCTCTAATATCTTGTATGCTCAAGTTGTTGTTTGATAGGACATTACAAATGGAGTTCTTGAGAGTCAATGCAGCAGTGTCTCTTACATGAACAAGGTCAAGAAAACGCTCCCTTATGAACCCTTCTCTATCAACAAATCGAAGAACTATTGCCATTTGCTCTTGCTTGGATGTGTCTCGAGATTCGTCAACAATTAAGCAAAACTTGCTAGTACCAATTTCATCTCTAATTGCTGTCTGCACTTTTTGACCAGAGATGTGAAGAATTTCCTTTTGAATTTTATGTGAGGTGTATTTTGCATTTCCTGGAGCATTTTCTAGCACAACAGCTTTCACCTCTTTATTGTAAGATGCTAGAATTTTGATCATTTCAAGAAAATTTCCTTGATTAATGGATTGAGGAGATTCATCATGACCTCTAAATGCACAAGCTTGAAATGTTAACCACCTGATGGCATCAATTGATGTCTTAAGTTTTAGTCTAGCATCTCCTATTGCTTTACTGTTTTGCTTCTCTAACACATTTTCAATATGCCCCATTTTATTTTTGAGACTCTCATAACATCGAGATGCAAAGTTATGAGCAGAGTTTGAGTCTTGACCCATGTGAGTTAGAAAAGAACATTGTTTTCCACCATTAACCTTCCTCCAGTTTTGGAATCCCTTCACAGTGAATGTGTCAGAACCGCACCTCCCATGTGGTTTTGTTGCAAAAAGAAAACAAGGAAAACAATAAGCACGTTCTGTGCTAGGAGAATATTCTAACCAGGAGAAACTTTTGAACCAGCTATACTGAAAGCGCGCGGCGATGACTTGCAGATCCGGCATATGGATAGTCATCCATATATGGTTGAAATGGTCCTTCATTTATGTAAAACCTCCGTACTTCATCTCTTTTGTTGGGAGGATAATCATCAATTTGAGGACATTTTCCTGGGTCTCTCTCATATGTGTCAGATTCAATTGTTGGTTGTTGTGTTGCTGCTTGTGTTGGCACTTCATTTGATACTTGAGGATCTTGCTCTAGAACACCAGAACTTAGTTGTTGTGTTACTGCTTGTGTCGGTACTTCATTTGACACTTGAGGATCTTGCTCCAGACCTTCATTTGGCACTTGAGATTGAGAACTTGAACTCTTATCTACTTTCTTAAAAAAACTTTCAATAGTTTTTCTTTTCATTGTTGACAGTTGACACCTATAGAAAAGAAAAATGCATAATTAGATCCTATGCAATATCAATTTTGTAGGAGAAATGCTATGGTGCATCGCGATGTATTAAGGCTTTTGTACATCACGATCATATTTGCCGATAGTTTTACAAATTGAAAATCTAACTAAACAAATTTAATCTATATATTGAAATCTCATTACAAACCAAATTTTATATTTTTTTTGGAATTATTTTACTATTTTTTTCGATTTTTTTAAAACCTGCCATTTTTAGAAATTCTTTATTATTAATTGGTTTCCAAAAAAGGAAAGTTTTAGAAAATTCGAAAAAAATAGTAAAAAAAATTCAAAAAATATAAAATTTGGTTTGTAATGATATTTCAATATGTAGAATAGATTAGTTTAATTAGATTTGTCAATTTATAAAACGGTTGACGGATAATGATCGCAATATACAAAAGCCTCAATACATCGCGATGCACCATAGCATATCTCATTTTGTAGATCATTTATGATTAAAAGATAATTTATTATAAGTATTTATTCTTCTTACAGAATTACGGGGATGAAATATTTATCACAATTTGAGATAGATCATTTGTCATTACTCATTAGCATTCAACAATTAACAATAAGCAAATAGATTAAGAGTTGAGAACATTAAACGAGCATAGAGCATTTGTAAATTTTAAAACATTGACAAACAACACTGTGCCATCACAAAACAAATCCTTACTTCATTGAAGTTAAATTACTGGACTATTGGAGTACTGGTGTATGTATGTCTAATTATCTATTGTCTTGTGTATTGCTCAGTTGTTCTACCAGTAATAAATATACTTTTGGTAAATGGTGACTGATTTTTCAATTTTTACTGCCTTTTAAGAACCCTTCAAGTTTCAGGTGTTCGGCAAGAATATGAAACCCTAAATAAAATAATTGAAAGTTATTAGAACAAAAAAAAAAAAGCTATCAACAAAAACAGTGAGTCACTGGTTTCACCAACGCAAAGTTTAAAATTGAAAGCAATAAGCCAATAATTTGTTCACTGTTTTCACCAACAAAAGTTTAAAATTGAAAGCAAAATTTTGTTTTCTATTCCTACTATTCACAATTTCACAGTATTTAGTAATTAGTACCAAAAATTTTTACCAAAATTCAAAAGTATAAAAGGATAACAATAACAAATAATGAGTTCTTAAATCGCTGCTTACCGAAAAGAACGAGTGAGTGACGAATGAACGATAGAGCATGAGCATAGAGGTCAGGCCGTGCCGACGCGCAGAAGTGCCGCCGTGGAGTGGAAAATAGTGCAGCCGCTGCCTGCCGAGAGAGATGGATTCCTGAGGAGTGAGGATTTAGGTATTCGGAAGTTAGAAATTTCTTATTTTGATTTTGTTGGCGTTGAGGAAGAATAAGATCTAAGTGGGCTCAATACAATTAATTTAGACTTCGGACCTTTGGCATAGGCCCAAATACAGACTCCTAAATAATTTTTTTAAAATTGGAGTGTACTTGGCACATCTTCGCTATCCCTTGGTTCCGCCCCTACGTCGAGGTCGAGAATCAAAACTAACCTCATCAAATAACGTTATCTGATGTGTTGCAGAATTATTTTCAGTGTAAATTTTCGGTTTGCGTTAAAGCAGATTGGGGAATTTAGATTTAAGAAAGGGCTTCTGTTATGGGTTTCGGACTTTTTGGGTGGGAAATATAAAATAATCCGCCAGAAAATGGGAAAAACTACGATTACTGATGGAGAAGAGAAGAGTACGATCGTACGAGTTACGGACAAGTGGGCCTAAAATGGGCCGATTCTCTAATAATCTTGACCGGAAAAATTAAAACTAACATTACTGTTCACTCGAATTTCGATAATAACAGTTAAAAATTCGAAATTTTAAAAATAACGTCGCTGGATCGTCATCCGGATTGACGAAATCGCAAAACCTTTGGATCGTCATCTATTCCAATTGACAATCCAAGGGAATTCACATTAATTCACGGTGCCAGGTAATTTTTTAATATTGTTTAGTCTTCTTTGATTCACGGTGCCACTAAGTTCTAATTTTATGTATATTTTATTAATTATAAAGCCACGAAGAGAGAATTAATTAATAAATTAGAACAGAAAAACATTGGAGCTCATCATCAGAGTTGTTTTACTATATATCGAGGCATGCATTTAATGAATTTATTTCCTCTGTTAATTAAGCTGTATGACAAAACAAAATAATAGTTTTGGTGGCTCTAGCTTGCCTTGAATCTTTGGGTAGAATATACTTATTAACCACTTTAAAAATAGAGAAAAGTATGATAACATGATAAACTTTATAAATTATTATGCATTTTTCAGCCAAAATATTATTTTGTGATCAATTAGGTACATATAATTATGGGCAAAACTAATGAGCTACATATATATTTGGTTAATTTGTTATGTAAAAAGAAATTATTTCCCATGAAAAATATCAACGAGAAGAGAGAAAGGGAGGGGGAAAAAACAAAACAAGGAATTTTGTTTTCCTCATTTTAAGATCAGAGAAGAGAAAAAAAAACTAATTATTTTAATTACATGGTTGCAGACTTTTCTTATTTTCAGATAATCGATTTAGAGATTAATATATTGTCTAAATTTGGACTCTGAAATTTAATATAAATGCACAAAAAAGATTATATGTCCATTAAAGTTACTTTTAAAAAAATCTTTTACATTTATCTTTTGGAAGTAATCAAGAAGTATAATAATAAGTAATATCGTTTTTCATTTTATTTTTGGGCAAGAACTAATTATTTGTAGAAAAAAACCATTTCCAACACGGGTATATAGAATTAAAATTTTTTTTTATTTTAATTTAATATTTATTTTTTAATAAAAAATGTCATTACTGGATCTTGCACATCAAGGTTAGCCACCTGAATTAAAGTCGGATTGTACGTCAAAGGAAAAATTATTTTATGGAAGTAATATCATTTTTTTCCCAAAAACATCATGCGCATCCCTAAGCATTAAAACAATATAACAATCTACAAAAAATATATGAAAACACGTCCATATGTCGTTTCTGTTATAATATTTAAATGGCTACAATATTGTCTGCCACATTCGTTCCTACTTTTGAGTCAGTAATTTCTAAGCATCCCTAAGCATTAATTCCTAATGTCATTCCCATTTTTTTTTGGATATTTATGACATAATTATTGATAAAACAGTAATGTAAGTGAAACACCAATTATTGTTTTTAGTATTTAAAATATTGAGATTCGTAAAACTATTCCACATTTTTGTTTCTGGAAAAAGTTTATTAGAAGATGAGTGGATATGCTTAAGATGTGAATTACGATTATTTAAGATTAGTTGATATATGCGTGTTCCCCGGTTGAAAAAGGATGCACATGAGATTTTAGTATTTGTTGGAAAGAAAGCCAAGAAGAGAGAATAAATATACATAAAATATACTAAAATTGAAACTTAGTGGCACCCTGAATCAAAAGAAGACTACAATATTAAAAAATTACCTAGTGGCACCGAATTTCCTTGGATCGTCAATTGGAATGACGATCCAAGCTTGGATCGTCATTCCGGATGACGATCTAAGGGTTATACGATTTCGTCAATTCGGATGACGATCCAGCGACGTTATTTTTAAAATTTTGAATTTTTAACTATTATTATCGAAATTCGAGTGAATAGTAACGTTAGTTTTAATTTTTTCGGTAATCTTGACGTATTGGATATAAACGGTCCATTTGATAGCCTTCTATATCCCATATAGGAGATAGCTTAGGAATTTGAAGAATCTCCTATTTCTAGTATAAATTTATTGAGAAATATGTACCTTTGTGAAGAATTTGAATTATTTATAATAAATTTATGCCTACAAATTTGAAATTTTCCAAATTCCAATTGTATCCAAACATGCCCCTACATGGGTCAAATTTCATGGAATTTACTGGAAAGCAAGCTTGTATAACAAGCTAATATTTATGTTGATTTATATACTGGAATTGCGATTAACTTATTATTTGTGCGTGAGGTCACATTTTGTAGTTGCTTTCATTGCAAGAATTTTTTAAGTTGCTACCATTCTGATCTTTTACAAGGAAAATAAGGAGAAAAATAAATGAATATGAATTTTAACTCACTGTGGTGGTTGATGAGTGTGATTTAAAATTTATTGTGTTTCTTTCAAAAAATGTAAACTAATATATTTCGTGAATAATATGTTTACATGTCAAATTTGTATATTTCATTTTAATTACCATAAATGCAATAGATCTTAAAATTGAGCCAACCAACTATTATGATGAGCTTTATTAGACGGACTGGGCAAAAGAGATCATCCATGTGGTTGCGTACGGAGGCCATGCTCTTGGTTTTGTGAGCCATCGGCTTTATTTCCTCTCCTTCTTCGTTGGTCTCCTCTGCTACTGGTCCAGGAATTATGGCGCATCAGTTTGCCTCTTCGATTTCTCTGAAGCGTTGTGGTTTTATTTCCTGTGCAAAGTGTATTGCAAACGTGCCGTGTCAAACACGCACGTGTCAGAGTTCGTGTCGTGTCGTGTTGACACGAATTAATATTTTCAACGTGTCGTGTCAAATGAAGAAAGTGGTTGACACGACACGCATAATGACACGAACGTGTCGTGTTTACACGACGTGTTAAACGTGTCAAGCAGTATTATAATTTATTCACTAAAAAGTCATTAAAAATATTAAAAAAAATTTAAATAGAAAAATATAATAAATTATTGAAATTTCATATATTAAAATGAAAATTAATGATTGGATCAAACGATTATGAATAAAAAATTATTAAATTTATAATACAAACTCAATATAATTTGATAAATTCTGGATAATAATATTTTTTATCGTGTTAACTCGTGTCATGTGTTGTGTTGTGTCGTGTCACGTGTCAACTAGTGTCGTGTTAAGACGTGTCAATGTCTAGAAATCTCCAACACGACTTTGACACGACACGCTGACACACACGTATCGTACTAATTCCATAGAAGTATCATGTCGTGTCGTATCGTGTCTTGTCAACACACGTGTGTGTCGTACCAACACGCTCGTGTCGTGTCATTTTTTAAAACACTATGTGCAATAGATTTTCTTTTATTCACAGGTTTGTCTCCCTCCTCCTTTCCATCGTTATTTTGCTACGGGTTCTCCGTTGTCTTGCTATTTTTGTTGAGTATATCGTCTTTTCTTTTTCTTTCTCTGATTTTGTTTTTGTATTTTCAAGTTTCGCGAATTTTCTGTTGTTTGTTCTCAATTTCGCTTAGAGATTTTTGGTTCGTGCAACAGACTTACATGTACATATTGCGATTTGGGAGAACTATGCATTTAGACTATTTTGTTTTTCACAGTATTATTTTATTTAGAGCATTATTTATAATTTAACCTTTCAGATTTTGTTTGTTTGGGAATTTCTTTGCCTTCAAATTAGTTTCGTTCTCTTCAAAGAATCTTTTTTTAGTTTTGATTGTTCCATTTTATTTGGTGGTTGGTTGCGATAGAATTGGAATTGGAAATGGTTATTTTTTTTTCGAAAAGGTTAAAAAATGGTTACCAGTATCGCAATTTGGTTCAGGCTTAACAAAACCTGAAAGGAAAGTACCATATAAGTCTGCTATGAGGAGTCGTTCAATTAATTGCTTTTTCCTCATTCATGAAAGATTGAAAAAAATTGAATAAATGAAGTATCATTATTTTCAACACTGCACCAATATCAGGAGTACCAAATACCGACCTGAACTTAAAATTGTTAGAATGCATAGAGATGAAACAAAGCTACTTGATATATATAGGAAATAAAAGCATCAATGGTAACAATGCCTACACACTAACCCATCATCTTTTACAAGTTCAGATATGTATTCTTTCCGCATGGCATGCATCGGCTGAAACATAACAAAGATTATGTATTTGTTGGTTAGTAATTTACTTATTTGTTCTGATTTCAGCACATATTGTAGAAGGATAGTTTTGAAACAATGCTAGACAAAACATTGAGCAGTTGTGTTAGATGAAGCTTAAATCTTAAAGGCTATGTTTGGTTGAGGATTAAATGAGGAGTAAGACTCTTAATCCACTTTTAATCTCCCAAACGTAGAGTAAAAAAGGAGAAGTAGAGTGGAGTAAGGACCAAAATCAAAGGAGTAAATTACTCCTCCTAGATAGGTGGAGTAAACTTAATCCATGAAGTAAGTCTTCAATTGTGAGTCCCACATTTATTTCTTTTCTCTACATACCCTTATTTTTTTGACAAAAGAAAAAGAAAATGGAGGATAGTTTGGTCATTTTATAATCAACAATTATGTAATATTTTTATATCATCACTTACTCCTCACTTAATCTTCTATTTTTCATACCAAACATGACTTACAAAGTGTGGAATAAAGAGAATTAACTACTTAATCCTCCTTAACTTTGATCCTCTTTTACTCCTCTACCAAACACAGCTTTAAGAATCTTAGCATATATATAATAAAATATACACTTATGAAAATCCTTCAAAATTTTATTATAGCGTTGTCTACAATATTATTATCTGTTTATATCATGTACATATTCTTCTAATTATGTTATTAGCTGCAATTTTTTTTAATAATAAGTTCCTTTTCTTTCTAATGTTCTATACAATTTCTAATTTATATTACATTTTATTAATTGATTCCTTTTTCTTATCTCTTCTTTGCAGCTTAATTATGAAAAATTGGAACTTTCGGAGCTGTTATGGGTCTGCAATGAGAACGATATCCTTGATGTGGTCCAGATTAGCATATTTATCAGGTCTGAGTTAGAGTCATCAGTAGAGGAAAATTAAGTGAGAACCAATATAAGGTTAGAAACCTTATGTCTCAGATAGCCTGACTTAAGTTTCAATTATTAATTAATCTTTTATGTTTGGTAGATAGTCTTTGCGATTAAAAAATATAGTACCGTTTGCAGCACTCTTATACTAATTTGGAGGCAGCATAAATTTCTTTTACATATCTTCCATCTTACTAAACAGCTAATACTTCATTTTTTTTCTCTCATGGATAAAAATATTTGTATAGATTATTATATGAGTTTTTTCCCTCTTTATTTTAGTTTGTTTCTAAGTTAATCATGTCATTCTTTTGGTTCCCTTTACTTTCAGGATTGCTCGAGTTTTAGTCATGTACTATTCATTTGTGTGCATCACCATGTTGAAAGGTACCTTTGTCATGACTGCACCCTTAATTTTACCTTGGAATATTGGATACTATCTTTCAATTAGCATTTGAATTGGATCAATTGCTTTTGTCTTAGATAAAAAGTTCATGCCGAACGAGTTTCCAGCAGCTTTAGGATGAAATTGTATTTGTGTCTAATGTTTGCAGGAGTACATACTATGATTTTTTTTTTATGGTGAACATTTATGGGTTCAGTCGTGAAGTTAGGATTTGAAAAATTAAAGTTATACTTAAATATGAATGAGTGACTCGAATTTAAACCTTGCATCAAATCGTCTGGGTCATATAGCACTCCCAATTTGCCATTTTACTCCCCATTTTGATTTAGAGGCCCTCATCTGATATTTTTTCCTTTGGGTTCTATCTTCTGGTTTGTAAACATGATCTGATATGGAAAAGATCACCGTGTGACAGATTGTGATGTTAAAATACATAATTGATTGGTTTTCTATATATAGTGTTCTAAATACGTGTCGTGCCGTGTCGTGTCGTGTCAAACACGTCGTGTCTAGATCATCTCTCGTGTCGTGTCGTGTCTAAATATTTCACGTGTCGTGCCATGTCGTGTCTAAATCCTAAGAGATGGACACGACACGTCTAAGGACACGCCACGCCTCGTGTCTTCGTGTCGTGCCGTGTCGTGTCTTCTTTAGACGTGTCGTGTCGTGACGTGTTCGGACACGTTTAACTTTTTGACATGAATGTAATTTGTTTATGAAATTTAAAATTTATGTTTGTTAAATACGTCAAAAATTAAGAAAGTAGACGTGTTGTACCATTGAATTAAAATATAGATTAATTTTTAACAATCGATTAATATTTTGACAACTTCTTATCGGACTTAAGTAATTATTTTACTAAAAATAAATCAAACTCATGAAAAGGTACAAAACTATTTTCAATGACAAAAAATATTTGATTCTTTTTAAGACAAATCACATATAGATTTCTATCTTTAATTTGCGCATGGCTTTGGACCCTTTTATTTTATTTGTGATTTAATTATTGAATCATCCTAATTATACTGTAATCTTTTGATTTCCAATTCTAACGATTTACAAGTGTTTTATTCGAAAATAAGTCTATTAATAATCATTGATTTATGATTAAATGTATCTTTGGCAAGATTTATGGAAAAAATATAATAGTATGTACATAATTGAGGAATCCATTGTATTTCTATAACACTATGTGTGTCTCTTTTTCGTGTTTGGCGTGTCTGTAATACGTGTCGTGTCTCTCGTGTCGTGTCGTGCCGTATCTCGTGCCGTGTCATGTCGTGTCCAGACAATTCGCGTGCCGTGTCGTGTCGTGTCTATTTCATCAAAGTTGGACACGACACGCCACGCAAAGTTCTCGTGTCGTGTTCGCCTCCGTGTCTTACCGTGTCGTACCACCTCCGTGCCGTGTAGTGTCGTGCCGTGTTCGGACACGCCATATTTTTTTTAGAACACTAGACTATATATATGGTTATCCGTAGTTTGTTAAAATACATGATCTGATGTTGCAGAGCCATTGTTAATGTTTCTATTTTGCTTTTAAGTTTTTTCCCCTATTATCAATCTATCTTTTGATTTCAGCCTTTTTAATTTGTTGTTTCTCTTACTTTTATACAGGTGTGCCATTTGATGCTGCGTAAAGACCAAGGAAAGCTCAGACTTGCTATAGAATATAAGGTCTACCCAATCCGGATTCGCTGTTGCGCGACACGCGGTGTAGCGCACTACAAGCCGTCTGATCTTGATCGGACGGTTCACTTTTTACGGGCCTATCAATCTAGGTTACATGCACGGGGCTCCCTTGTCCATTAGATCTTAATCAGACGGCCAGCATGCCGCGCTACACCATGTGTCGCGCGGCAGCGGATCCCAATTTAGGTCTACCTCATTTTGATCATTTTATTAATAATTATTTATTACTTAGCTTAAAATCCCCAACAATAACATATTTCGTTGTGTTTTGTGGTTCATTGCTGAAATCTTTTTTTTCCTCTGAGATAAATTCGTTAGTTTGGTCCAAAGCTTTTGTAGTAATTTATTCTGTTTCAGAGAATTTCTCCTGCATGAATTTATTATTGTATCAAAAAATATATTAGATAGTTTGGTCCCCAAAATAATGATTGTATCAAAACAGGAATCGGTCCCCATTTCGATCAAAAAATATATTCTGATCAAAAAATGATTCTATCAAAAAATATATTTAGTTTGGTCCCCATTTTGGTGCATCTAAAACAGGAATCGACCTAAAACAGGAATCGACCTAAGTACTAAGTACTAAGGTTCGAGTGACCTTGGGTGTCAATAGATGATCGTATGGAATGTATCAAATAATAAAGATGGATTTTGAACATAATTTGCTAAATGTAGCATGATATTATACTTCATCATTTTTTGAAAATAATAAATAATCAGATTTCATTTTGAAATAGATGAAACCAAGGACGGCATGGCCATGTGACAATTGAGCTTGAGGTAATTAATTAGTCTATTTTTATGGAATTTTTGTTTGATTGACTCTTTACTTCTTTTTACCTATATATCATGTTTCAATTTCAAATGATGATACTTTTATGAATAAACAGTTTGATCTCCTTTAAGTTTTTCTATAAACTTTTCCTCCATGTAAATTAATATTTCATTTATGTAACTACTAAAGAAACAAATTTTGCCTCTTGTTTGATAACACAAAAAAAAAGATGCAGGTGAGTGTTGTTCGAAAAAAAAAAGATGTGAATTTATGGTTGCAATATTTTTTTTTTCTGTGCAGGCAATGTATCAGTGCAGACAATATAATTGATACAGATCTTAATGACTATTCATAATGAAGCTGGAAATATATCACATATTTCTTCTCTCGATTGTATCCTTTCCAATTATCTATCTATAATTTGATGCATCTCTCAATTGTATGAATATTTTTTTCTAATTTTATGTGTATAATGCGTGATATGCCTTTCTTTCTTGCCCAAAATAAATGATACATATAAAGATTACAGCAAAGAAAAAGTGTAAAATCTGATATATTTGTATAAAGTGTAAGATAATAATTCGTTTTAGTTGAATTGCATTACTGATCTGTTAACAAATGATATGAATGAAAAGTAGATCGCGCAACGCGCGAGACGCCGCTAGTTAAATATATTGCTAGCAATTACAACCCAAAGGCTAGCAGTGTGCAATATTTATTAGATTACGATGGAAGCTAAATCTGTGTTAGATATCTGAATGTCTTGATTTACAATGGAAGCTAAAACTGTCCTAGATTTGAATTTTCTTGATTTTACAAAAGCTATAAATCGGCAAATTTATGTTATGTTATTTTCCTTAATAGTATTGAATTGCACTTCACTGTAACGGAGTAATGGACACATTTATGTTGCAACCCATCACGTCATGAACGTGTTTTTAACCGAAATTATTTTATTTAAGAATTTGTATACAAAAAATTTTAATACAAAGAATTAATTAAATTTTTTTAATAAGAAGAAAGTTCGTACCCGTTTTATAACAGCGTACAGTATATGTCCTTCTTATCTGTTTATAAAACGCGTTTGAAGGCTTCAAACGCGTTTTATAAACGGGTAGGAAGGGGAATAAAATTCACCGCTTCAGTTACGTCTTTTGAGGCTGGTCAGACCTTCGTACTTGTTTATAAAATGCGTTTGAAGGTTTCAAACGCGTTTTATAAACGGGTACGAAGGCATAAATTTTTCGAAAACGAGTTATTACCGTTTTTTTTACTTCGTCGTGCACAGAGAGTGAGTAAGAGAGACAGACGCAGAGAATAGAGGAGAGAAAGAAGAGAGAAGGAAAAGAGAGAAGGGAGAGAAGAAAAGAGAAGAGAGAAGGAAAAGAGAGAAGGCCGGAGAGAAGAGATTGCGGCCGGAGAAAAGGAAGAGAGAAGAGGTTGCGGCCGGAGAAAGAGAAGAGCACGCCGGAGAGAAGAGAGAAGAGGTTGCGGCCGGAGATTTTATAATGAATTTCTCTTAAAAGTAATTTCAATTTTCACCAATTTTCTATTCGTGCAAGTCAAGCCGTGGGCTTTACACCCTAGAGGATATTGCGGTTTCATTGACCTTGAGTTTGCTACTAGCACATGACGCACTAGGAAGGTTTCACGAGTGTTGCTCGACTATGGTCATGGTACACTTGGGCCATAATACTCAACAACTCCTTTACCAATGCTTTCGCACATGGTCCAATTATTTCTCGCTTTCTTTGAGTTGTAATTCCTAACAATTCATGTCTAACCCAGTACCCTCCAATTTGTGGCTAAGTTGGTGGAAAAAAGCCTTAGTGTGTCCTCGTTTTCACAGCTATTTTGATTTATTTTCCCATTAAGATTGCTCGTTGATGATTCAAGCGACTAAAAACATTTTCAACTGTTAGAAAGTGCGCAAATTTTAATTTTTATGCTAATTACAACTAATTAACTTCAATTAAACTCAAGCACAACGGATCTTGCCAAGCAATCAACACACAAAGAGAATGGGTAGGATAATTGTACCTCTCGCGGAATCGTATCCGCGAGACTCGACCAAGACATGGGAATCGATGGCATGCCTTCTCCACCGTCTCCACCACGTTTAGCCGCCGCCCTCGAGTCCACTAAGGAGGATTAATCACGTTCTAGCATACTCAAAGAACAAGTCTAATCCTCATGATTTTCTCTCTTGCATCAATCAACAAACTTGATTTAGTGGAGAGAAAATAGCTCAACACATGAGCAAATGAGAGGAAGAGAAGAGAATAGTGGCGGCCTAAGAGGGAGGCAAGAGAGGAGAGAGAAAAGGTGGATGATCTCATAAGTGGTCCTTATATAGAGCACAAAACCTAATTGACCACTTGCATAATTACAACTATGTCATCCCACCTACCACCATATAAGGCAGCCACGAAATGGGCCTATATGGGCCACTTAATCCAATCAATTTAGTCTCTAATTCTATTAATTAAAACCTCATTTATTTGCTCTTTAATTGGGCTATCCATTTGCTACCAAATAATGGTCCAATTAATTAATATAACCATTTATATTAAAATTGTGTTGAACTAAATTAATTATTAACTCATTAATTATTATTTTAGGATTAGTTAATGCATTAATTTATTTCTATATGATCTCATTAACTTAATTAATTATAACGGTTCACAACGGTATATAATTAATTAATCAATCTTATCATATTTCCACAGAACTTACTGCTGTGAATAAATAAATAACGCACTGTGTGATTAATGTCCTATTTGTGTGACCCTTTGAGGATTTATGCTATGTTGGCCATGGAATTAAATTGTTATTTATTTACAATAATCATAAGCGATATCTATTTTCAATTCACATAAATAATGTACTGCTACAATATTTCAATCTTACATAAGAAATAAAGTAGTATTTCCTTGTCTGATTCTTATGCCATATGATATTGTATAGTCCAAGATAGAAATGTGTCATTCTTGCAGACTATACATTTCTTGATCTTTAGTTGATTGTACAAATTGGTCAAACAATCCAACTCCATCAAGGGGTTCAAACAGATATCATCACTCACTAGGTATACTGATGAGGGACATACGATTTTCTTGATGAACAACCTTTCCCCGCACAATTCAAAAGAGCATAAATAAAGTCCGTATAGCAACCCTTATCGGGAATCAGCGGTAGACGATATTTATAGAACATATCCTCATGTAGAAAGATTGAACCATCTCAAACTTAGAAGCAAACTCATATGAAATAAACAATGACACATAACACAATCCATATGTTTATTTCATTAGGTCAAATTCTGTGCTATGTTCTAATAACATACACATATGCAATTAAGTTGGTAACTCTTTACCTATGATTTGTAGAACTTAATTATCACTTAACTTGCATACTAATCTCATATGATAATTAATGTTTCTTGTTAATTATCAAGATTATGGACAGTTTTAGATTTATTATTGTCATTCTAAAGAATGATCCACAGAGATCCACAATTCAGATCCTCAACCTGAATGATCTGTCAATAATAAACCTAGGAACAAATGATTAAATATAAAAAAAACTAGCAATGAATATCATTGTAACATTTCAACAAACATCTTGTGTGCACACATTATATAGAAAGATATAGCTTAAAAGAATGTATAATATACTAGTGAGGAACAAAGGAAAAACTGTGCTCAATTTGGAAAAGAACGAAAACACCAACGATGAATGAATAATGTCTCTCTCTTAGGTGCGCATCATCTTTAACAAAGTGACTTCTGTTTTGAATAGAAAAGAGCAAGATTTTATCGGAAGAGAAAGGGGCATTTTGGTCCAATACACCAGCGTGACTCTCAGCCCAATTGAAATCGCTCGAAATTTCTTAATTCTTCATGTGATTTCGCTGGCAGAAAATTTTCCCACCAAGTCGCTCTGAGTGAAATCAACTCTCTATTTTTAATCCGTTCAGATCACACGATTTGATGGAAACGGAAATCCATTTCCAATTCTCGCGTCGTTTTTCTGTTTTCGATCAGGCCTTACTGTTTTACTCAAGCCACATTAGTATCAATGTATCATCACTTGTCAATGCCCTACGGGTGTCCAAATTTTGGGTATATTGGCCCATTCAAACAATTGTCAAGGGATCAAAAGAGGCTTCGGTTTTGATATTAAAATAGTGTACTTCAATCTTCTAATGTTTGAAGTAATATTTACATGCAAATTTGATGTTACCAGTAAATGAGTTCATCCGACTGTGTGGGAATAAGAAAGAAAATTTAATGCGATTTTATTAGACGGTAATTTTGGTATGATGGGAGATGGTTGATTTGTTTTTCTCTTTTCTTTACTGTGCGCACAAATTAACAAAAAATAAAAAAGAAAGCAACCATCCAGCGTCTTGATCCTTTTTTGTAAAAGAGTCCAACTCTTTGTCTGAAATACAGATTTAAACCGTACATCAGATCAAGTTGCACAAGATCAACGGTCTATAATGATGTTAACAAATGTTTGAACCTCCTTTTGTGAAATTATTATGACCTTATTTTGGATGCTTTTATAAGTAGTATAGATATGATGTTTAATATGAATCAAAATATGTATCCGACATAATATTCTCTATGATCCAGATAAATTTTAGGAGGGATGCTATTTTCACTTAGTGATGCGATTTTCAAAGTGAATCAAAGTGATGCCATTTTCAATTAGTTTCTTGGATTTATATTTTGTATAACATCTAAAAGCTAAAATTGAATTCTTTATCACTTGAACACTTCAGTCTTTTTTGGATTCAACCTAAATCATTTCATCACAATAATCAATATTTAAACTCATCATAATATTTAAAATATAATTCGTGTTTAGAATATAAAGTGCAAATAATACAGTTCTGAGTATCATTTGAACATGTCAATCATTTCTGGATTCATTCTAAGTCTTTTCAACACTATAACAAACTTTTAAACTCTTTATACTGTCTAGAATATGATTCATACCTTATTTATTCAAAAAGATTGGATTATACATGGCAATTAAGCATATAAAATTTAAATAATGCAATTCTGAGTATCATTTGAACATTTCAGTCTTTTCTGGATTCATCCTAAGTCATTTCATCACAATAATCAATATTTAAACTCTTCATACTGTTTAGAATATAATTCGTGTCTTATTTCTTAAAAAAGATTGGATTATATATGGCAATTGCTCATATAAAAAGCAAATAATGCAATTCTGAGTATCATTTGCGCATTTCAATCGTTTCTAGATTCATTCTAAGTCATTTCATCAAATCTACATTTAAACTTTTTATACTGTCTGGACTAATATTCATATCTTATTTATTCAAAAAGATTGGATTATACAAGGTAATTTCGCATAGAAACTGCAAATAATGTAATTCTGTATATCTTTTAAGCATTTCAATCATTTCTGGATTCATCCTAATTCGTTTTATCACAATAATCAAAATTTAAACTCTTTATACTGTTTAGAATATGATTCGTATCTTATTTATTTAGAATGAGAGGATTATACATGACAATTACGCATATAAAGTGCAAATAATGCAATTCTGAGTATCATTTGAGCATTTCAATCGAATCTGGATATATTCTAAGTCTTTTCATCACTATAACCTATATTGAAACTCCTTATACTGTCCAGAATAATAGTCATATCTTGTTTAATCAAAAAATTGAATTATAAATTGTAGTTATGCATATAACATGCAAATAAAGCAATTCTGAGTATCATTTAAGCATTTCAATCGTTTCAGGATTTATTCTAAGTAATTTCATAACTATAATATACATTTTAACTCTTTATACTGTCTAGAATATGATTCATATCTAATTTATTCGTATAGATTGGATTATACATGGTAATTAAGCATATAAATTACAAATAATACAATTCTGAGTAACATTTGGGCATGTCAATCGTTTCTGAATTCATTCTAAGTCTTTTCAACACTATATCCAACATTTAAAGTCTTTATACAGTCTAGAATATGATTCATACCTTATTTATTCAAAGAGATTGGATTATACATGGCAATTACGCATATAAAATGCAAATAATGCAATTCTGTATATCATTTGAGAATTTCATTCTTTTCGGGATTCATTCAAAGTCATTTCATAAGAATAATCAATATTTAAACTCTTTGTACTGTTTCGAATATGATTTGTATCTTATTTATTCAAAAAGATTGGATTATACATGGTAATTACGCATATAAAGTGCAAATAATGCAATTTTGAGTATTATTTGAGCATTTCAATCATTTATGTATTCATCCTAAGTAATTTCATCACTATAACCTATATTTAAACACTTTATACTGTCAAGAATATGATTCATATCTTATTTATTTAAAAATATTGGATTATACATGACAATTATGAATATAAAAAGCAAATAATGCAATTCTGAGTATCCTATGAGATTTTAATTATTTCTAGATTCATTCTAAATCATTTCGTCACAATAATCAACATTTAAACTCTTTATATTGTTTAGAATAAGATTCGTATCTTATTTATTAAAAAAGATTGGATTATACATGGCAATTAAGCATATAAAGTGCAAATAATGCGATTCTCTATATCATTTGAGAATTTCAATAGTTTCTGGATTCATTCTAAGTCATTTTGTAAGAATAATCAACATTTAAATGCTTGGTACTGTTTAGAATATGATTTGTATTATATTTATTCAAAAATATTGGATTATACATGACAATTACGCATATAAATTTCAAAAAATGCAATTTTGAGTATCATTTGAGCATTTCAATCGTTTCTGGATTCATTCTAAGTTTTTTCGTCATAATAATCTACATTTAAACGCTTTATACTTTCAAGTCTAGGATCCATATCTTGTTTATTCAAATAATGATTATACATAGTAATTACGCATATAAAGTGCAAATAATGCAATTATGAGTATCAATTGTGCATTTCAATCATTTCTAGATGCATTCTAAGTCATTTCATCAAATTATGAATATAAAAAGCAAATAAAGCAATTCTGAGTATCGTGTGAGCTTTTAATTATTTCTAGATTCATACTAAATCATTTTGTCACAATAATCAACATTTAAACACTTTTTATTATTTAGAATAAGATTCGTATCTTATTTACTAAAAAAAGATTGCATACATGGCAATTAAGCATATAAAGTGCAAATAATGTGATTCTCTATATCATTAGAGAATTTCAAAAGTTTCTGGATTCATTCTATGTCATTTCATAAGAATAATCAACATTTAAATGCTTGGTACTGTTTAGAATATGATTCGTATTATATTTATTCAAAAATATTGGATTATACATGGCAATTATGCATATAAATTTCAAAAAATGCAATTTTGAGTATCATTTGAGCATTTCAATCGTTTCTGGGTTCATTCTAAGTTTTTTCGTCATAATAATCTACATTTAAACGCTTTATACTTTCAAGTCTAGGATTCATATCTTGTTTATTCCAAAAGATTGGATTATACATGGTAATTACGCATATAAAGTGCAACCAATGCAATTATGAGTATCATTTGAGCATTTCAATCGTTTCTGGATTTATTCTATGTCATTTTATCACAATAATTAATATTTAAACTCTTTATACTGTTGAGAATATGATTTTTATATTATTTATTCAAAAATATTGGATTATACATGGCAGTTACGCATATAATCTGCAATTAATGTAACTCCGAGTATCGTTTGTGAATTTCAATCGTTTCTGGATTCATTCTAAGTCATTTCATAACAATAATCTACATTAAAACTCCTTATATTGTCTATACTAATATTCATATCTTGTTTGTTCAAAAAGATTGGATTATAGATGGTAATTTCACATATAAATTGCAAATAATGCAATTCTGAGTATCATTTGAGCATTTCAATCATTTTCTGGATTCATCCTAAGTCAATTCAGCACAATAATCAACATTTAAACTCTTTATACTGTTTAGAATATCATTTGTATCTTATTTATTCAAAAAGATTGAATTATACATGGCAATTACGCATATAAAGTTCAAATAATACAATTCTATGTATCATTTGAGCATTTCAGTCGTTTCGGGATCCATTCTAAGTCATTTAATCACAATAATCTATCTTTAAAATCTTTACACTTTCTAGAATATGATTCAAATCTTATTTATTCTAAAATATTGGATTATACATGGTAATTACGCATATAAAATTCAAATAATGCAATTCTGTGTATCATTTGAGCATTTCAATCGTTTCTGGATTCATTCAAAATCTTTTCATCACAATAATCTATATTTAAATGCTTATACTGTCAAGACTAAGATTCATACCTTGTTTCTTCAAATAGATTGCATTATACAAGATAATTACGCATATAGAGTTCAAATAATGCTATTTTGTGTATCATTTGAGTATTTCGATCGTTTTTGGTTTTATTCTAAGTCATTTCATAACAATAATCTACATTTAAATTTAAACTTCTTATACTTTCCATACTAAAATTCATATCTTCTTTAAATTTCATTATACATATCAATTACGCAAATAAAGTTCAAATAATGCAATTATGTGTATCATTTGTACATTTCAAACGTTTCTACATTTAAACGCTTGATCAATTTGAAGTTATTTCATCATTCAAACTCTTTATACAGTCTAGAGTAAGATTCTTAGCTTATTTATTCAAAGAGATTGGATTATACATGATAATTACGCATATAAAGTATAAATAATGCAATTCTGTGCAATCGTTTCTAGATTCATTATACTTTCAAGACTACGATTCATATCTTGTTTATTCAAAAAAGATTGGATTATACAAGGTAATTATGCAAATAAATTGCAAATAATGCAATTCTGAGTATCATTTTGAGCATTTCCATCATTTCTGGATTCATTCTAAATCATTTCATAACAATAATCAATATTTATACTCTTTGTACTATTTACAATATGATCGTATATTATTTATTCAACAATATTGGATTATACATGACAATTATGCATATAAAGTGCAAATAATACAATTCTGTGTATCATTTGAGCATTTTAATAATTTCTGGAGTCATTCTATGTCATTTCATCACAAGCATCTACATTTCAATACTTTATACTGTCCAGACTAATACTGATATCTTGTTTATTCAAAAATATTAGATTATACATGGTAATGTCGCAAATAAAGTGCAAATAAGGCAATTCCAAGTATCATTTGAGCATTGAAAAAAAACATATATCCTGAATGAAGGATGAACAGTGCCATGCTTTGTAGTTGGTTGACTGCTTTGTGTGGTCTTTTCGGTGGTGGGTTATTCTACCTAAAAATAAACTCTTCCTTGGTTTGTTGCATGGATCCTACAACTCTTCCTGCATTGATTGATCTTGATTGGGCAGGACAACTTTTTCCATTCTTTATTGGGTGCTCCATGCTTTCTGCAGATGTGAAAGACCATGTTTCAATTTTCTATCCGATGGCTCCACTGTAAGTGTGGTCTATGATAGGTTGTATGCACCTTGGCCTATATTTCATGTGCTCTTGGTCGTACGGTTCTTCTATGAAAGAAGTAAATGTGGTCATTCCAATGACTGTTAGTCGATTTTTATAGTTTATTTGATCCGCCGTATAATGTGCCTCAAAATTTAGACCGCAGAGTTAATTATTGCTTCTCTTTTGAAAATGGACACGGTATACGCATTATGTCCTAAACTACAAAATTTTTGCCGCCCCATTTTCTTCCATATGGGTCCTCCTAAACTGTAAATTTTTTAATGTAAAGGTATTCCTCTTCTATACGCAGGGGAGAAGGAATTGGTTGTTGTTCTTATCCTTACCCGTTTTCTTTCGGGCAGCCAAATGAGAAAATATTATATATATAAGGTGGGGCCTACTCTCTGCATATGTTTCATTAATATTGTGTGGGGTGGAGTTCTAATGAACCCTTATTGTTGTTTATGTGTTTGTATTGCTGGCTGGGCCTTTTTATTTATTGGTTCATAAGGTTTATTTATTTATTGCAAAAGAATCGCTCCAATATAATTCTAAAATCACCAAATAAAAAAAAATGGAATGAATTTTTCACTCGACATTTATAAGCCCGAATCTTCAAATTATTACAATTTTCAATTCATACTTTTTTTTAGAAGCAATTCATACTGATGTCTTTCCGATTTGAAATACCATTTTAATTGATTACAATAAAAACTTTTTTTTTTATAAGCTAGGTAGCGACTACTAAGAGAGATTACAATAAAAAGTTACTAATTTAGATTGTAAATATATGCTGGAAGAATATTATGATTTAATATGTTGCCTTCAATTTAGTATGAATAAATTTATAAATCATAAAAATCTAAAGATCATCATTACAAATAAATTTATGTGTGCAATAATGTTGTAGCATTTATTTGAGCAACATTTACATTCGTTTAGAACTAACACAAATAAACATGAAATAATTCTCCACATAGTTTAAGGAAAATTGATTACTGCCATCTCCAATTTTGTCATCGCTAAACACAAAATGAACATATAAAATAGACAAGGTGAACATATATAGTGATCAAAATGAACACATACAAATAAATAAGTTCAATAAAAATAAATTGAATTATGTATATAAAAATCTGAACAAGAGATGACAACACTTATTTGTTTGTAAGTGTCATTTTGATTGCCTATATGCTGACCTTGTCAATTATATATGTTCACTTTGTGTTTAGCGATGGCAAGGAATGACAAAACTACAGATGTCAGTTATCATTTTTGTGTTTTAAGATTTTAAGTGTTGTTCTTAAATCCTTACATTTTATTGGACCTCACATTATTACGAAAATCATAGCTTTTGAATATAGAACAACAGTACATATTATGTGTAACCCTTAATATTTATGTTCTCATCAACTCATGTAAGAGAAAATATAGTACTACAAATAATTTTCCACATATTGCTCAATATAAGAACATAGTAGCGTGTCGCGGCGGAGCCGCGACGGAAGAATCTAGTTTATATCATTTCTGAATTAATCCTAAGTCCTTTCATCACACTAATCAGCATTTAAACTCTTTATACTGTTTAGAATATGATTCGTATCTTATTTATTCATAAAGATTGGATTATACATGGCAATTACGCATATAAAAGTGCAAACAATCCAATTCTGAGTATCATTTGAGCATTTCAGTAGTTTCTGGATTCATTCTAGGTCTTTTCATCACTATAACTTATATTGAAACTCTTTATACTGTCAAGAATATGATTCATATCTTTTTTATTCAAAAAGATTGGATTATACATAGCAATTATGAATATAAACTTCAAGTAATGCAATTCTAAGTATCATATGAGCTTTCAAACTTTTCTGGATTCATTCTAAATCATCATCATAATAATCTACAATTAAACTCTTTATACTGTCCAGCCTAATATATATATCTTGTTTATTCAAAAAGATTAGATTGTAAATTGTAAATTACGCATATAACGTGCAAATAATGCAATTCTGAGTATCATTTGAGCATTTCTATAATTTCTGGATTCATTCTAAGTAATTTCATATCAATAATCTTCATTTAAACTCTTTATAAGGTCGAGAATATGATTCATATCTTATTTATTCGAAAAGATTGTATTATATGTTGTAATTACGCATATAAATACAAATAATGCAATTCTGAGTACATTTGAGCATGTCGATCATTTCTGGAATCATTCTAAGCCTCTTCATCACTATGACCTAAATTAAAACTCTTTATACTATCTATAATATGATTCATACCATATTTATTCAAAAGGATTAGATTAAATATGGCAATTGCACATACAAATTGCAAATAATGCAATTTTGAGTGTCATTTAGGCATTTCAATCGTTTTTGGATTCATTGAAAGTCATTTTATCACAATAATCTATATTCAAACTTATTATACTGTCTAGAATATTATTCATATCTTATTTATTCAAAATGATTGGATTATACATGGTAATTTTACATATAAATTGCGAAAAATGCAATTCTGAGTTTTATTTGAGCATTTCAATCGTTTCTGTATCCATTCTATGTCTTTTAATTACAATAATCAACATCAAAACTCTTTATATTGTCCAGAAAAAGATTCATATCTTGTTTATTCAAAAAGATTGGATTATACATGGTAATTACGGATATAAAGTGCAAATAATGCAATGTTGAGCATAATTTCAGCATTTCAATCGTTTTTTGATTCATTTTAAATTATTTTATAGCAATAACCTACATTTAAACTCTTCATATTGTTTAGAACATGATTTGTATCTTATTTATTCAGAAGGATTGGATTATATATTGCAATTACGCATATAATGCAATTCTGAGTATCATT
Organism: Rhynchospora pubera; assembly: GCA_028095005.1. NCBI lineage: Eukaryota > Viridiplantae > Streptophyta > Magnoliopsida > Poales > Cyperaceae > Rhynchospora > Rhynchospora pubera. The sequence continues at coordinate 263,297,291 of CM051461.1, read as the reverse complement.
TGGACATTTCAATGGTTTCTGGATTCATTCTAATTAAACTCGTTATACTGTCTAGAATATGAATCATACCTTATTTATTCAAAAATATTGGATGATACATGATAATTACGAATATAAAGTATAAATATTGCAATTCTGAGTATTATTTGAGCATTTCATTCGTTTTGGCTTCATTCTAAGTCTTTTCATCACTATAACATACATTTAAACTCTTTATACTGTCTATAATATGATTCATACCTTATTTATTCAAAAGGATTAGATTTTACAAGGCAATTGCGCATACAAATTGCAAATAATGCAATTCTGAGTATCATTTAGGCATTTCAATCGTTTCTGGATTCATTCTAAGTCTTTTCATAACTATACATTAAACTCTTTATACTATCTAGAATATGATTCATATCTTATTTATTAAAAAATATTAGATTATACAAGGTAATTACGCGTATAAAGTGCAAATAATGCAATTTTGTGCATCATTTGAGCATTTCAATCGTTTCTGAACTCATTTTAAGTCATTTTATCACAATAATCAACATTTAAAATCTTTATACTATTTAGAATATGATACGTATCATATTTATTCAAGAAGATTTGATTATACATGTGAATTACGCATATAAACTGCAAATAATGCAATTCTGAGTATCATTTGAGCATTTCAATCGTTTCTAGATTCATTCCAAGTCATTTCATGACAATAATCAACATTTAAACTCTTTATACTGTTTAGAATATGATCATATCTTATTTATTAAAAAATATTGGATTATACGTGGCAATTACGCATATAAATTACAAATAATACAATTCTGAGTATCATTTATGTATTTCCATTATCTCTGCATTCATTCTTTGTCCTTTAATCACTATAACCTACATTTAAACCCTTTATACTGTCTAGAATATGATTCATATCTTATGTATTCAAAAAGATTGGATTATACATGTCAATTATGCATATAATGTGCAAATAATGCAATTCTGATTATCATTTAGGTATTTCAATTATTTCTGCATTCATTCTTTATCATTTCATCACAATAATCAAAATTTGAACTCTTTATACTGTTTAAAATATGATTTGTATCTTATTTATTCAGAAAGATTGAATTATACGTGGCAATTACGCATATAAAGTGCAACTAATGCAATTCTGAGTATTATTTGAGAATTTCAATCGTTTTTGGATTCATTCTTAGTCATTTCATCACTATAAGCTACCTTTAAACTCTTCATACTGTCTAAAATATGATTCATATCTTATTTATTTAAAACATTTGGATTCATATCTTATTGAAGATGGTCAAGCAAACTGAAGACGTTAGCATTTCTATTGTTTCTGTTATTCTTTTTTTCAAGAAAAGTTTTAAGGTGTAAGAAGAGGGGACACTAATGATTTTTAATTGTTTTATGATTTCATCTGAAGGGGGCGCATAGCAAGAGAGAAATCTGATTTACTGACGACTTCATGTCTGGACTAGAATATGTTAAGTCACTTCTCTTTGATTTGATTTTCTATTTTTAAGTTCAAGTTTCTTTGATTTGGTTTTCTATTTTCTAACTTAACATAAATCTATGTTCTGATCCATTCGCCTTTCTGATATTCAATCCCGTGTATTTTTCAGATTTGCTAGGCTACTGAAGTTTGCAATTTATAATACAATTTATACAAAAAAAAAAGAGAAAGTTAGGTGTGTTGCTTCATACTCTGAAATATCTTTTTGTTAAGCTTTCTCTATTTTAGGCACAATATTCTGGCATGAAGATCCTGTGATTTCTTATTTGTTAACCTTTTCCATTTTTGAGGCACAAAAAATTGAGTGCCATATACTATCTCAATGTTTAATATTCAGGGATTTGATTACCTAATATTCATGGATGCTGTGAATTTATTATACAATTAATTCATTGCCTAAAGTTCAGGGATTTGATGATTAATATATAATGGAGTAATATATGGCATTACTAATATTGAGGTATGTGATGAATTTATTAGTGAATAATATTATGGAGTAATATATGGCATACAAATATTGAGGGATTTGATATTTGTGTGTTTATTTAATATTAATAAATACAAATTAAAAAATGTTGCATACTTTAATGAACTATCAAAAGCCAGATTCTCTTTCATTCTATTGAGGTTCTCATTATAACTTATGTGCTTATGCTACCAATAATATCTTAAAATAATTAAAAGTCTACTTATATATTTTTTTATATGATTTCAGCGAAGAAAAAAGGAAACATTTGCAAGATGAACTTCCTGGCACACCCATGATACTATTTAGGTTATGCAATATGAAACTATTGGAACATTCAGTACAACTATATGAATTATCCTCAATTAGGTAACTGAATTAGTTCCTGGATTTTTTTTTTCAAGAATAAAAAAAGTTAGATCTTCGAGCCAACAACCACTTGTCAGAGAGCAGTGAATGGAAAAATGTTAAATGGGCTCCGATGCAAATTTTCTCCTCTTGGTCACTTACAAGTAACAAACTATGAGGTGATATAGTAAATACTTCGTGTTATTTTAAAATGTAAAAACATTTCATACTTCAATCAGAATGATTTTGATAATTTTCATCCAGATCTCTAATTTTTCAGATTTTGGCTTTTTTTTTTCACGTCAATTCTAAAGTTGTAGAGTTTTTTTTTCCCCCTTTTCAGTTCAGATAAAGTCTTTTCCCATTTTGAGTCCAACAAATCTTTGGTAGATTCTTTTCTTATTTATTGATTAATAACAGTATTGTGTTTCCCGTGGATTGGATAAACCAATCTTCACCAGTATAATAATTTTGCTATACATGTTTAAAATTTTTTTTCTTTTTCTTTTTACATTGCAGGATGAATATTTCTTTCCACGGGTGTAATTATTTATACTTTTTAATATGAAAATTATGTTTTCATTTGGATTTGAAAATTTTGCACACCAATCTAATAATTCATTATAATACCATTGAATAATGAGGTAACTTACTGGTTTGTAATTTTTTTTTACTGATTTACCTTTGTTTTCTTACTCGGATAAGGAAAAATATTTTTCCTTTTATGTATAAAATGGTCTTACGAGGAAAATATTAGTAGAGAGTAAAGACGATGGAAATGACCTTAGTTGAATTCCTGTTTTAATATGGATATAATTATCTCCTTTTTATCACCAAACAAAATCACAGAGATTGCCACGTAGGCATATATTCCAATTTACAGAATATTTTTGGCCAATTAAAATCAATAATGGATCAAATAAAGAATTTTGCACCTTCACGGTGTATGTGCGCATTGTTACTTTTAATTTGTTGTAGCCATAATTATCATTAATAAGGTGAGCTGTTATTGTAACTGTTACAGAAGAATCGGAGAGAGGACAATAATTGAGAAATATTTAGAGAGAGTTACATTCTCTTCTTAGGGGAATAATTGGAAAAAGAATTAGAGAAAAGGCAATAATTGTAGAAGGGCAAGATAGCGAAATGAATTATATTGTTTTATTGGATACACTATTTTTCAAGTACCAATTTGGGTTGAGATGCATTTAGGATAATTTTAATTTACTTTTTATAATTGTACGTAATGAAGGATTTTAGTCCACATTCGCATTCTGGTTCGTAATTAGCAATAACTAATTTAAATCTGTTGGAATTAATTATGGCATGTTCAGATTTTATTTTTTAAATAAAATAAAAGATATTGTTGTTTACTATATGCTATATATTGAACCATTTCAATGTTTACCTATTTTCATTACCTGGAATATTGATAGCTCTCCATACTATCTCTTTTTCAAATTATAGAAATTTATATGAGTCTTCTCTTTTTCTCTTCGTTAAAAAATGACTTATATTGAATTGTGGCGCGCAGAGGATATCTGGATAGATCTTTCTCTTTTTTGCGGAGTTTCGCATTTATTTTTTCGCAAAAATAAAAAAGATCCTGTTGCCACCTTCAACGCCTATTAAGGGATGGTTAATCTTAAATCTTGAAAATGAATAACATATCCATGTCAAAATATTATTTCTACATATTATAGTCCGCCCACACATTGGGTGGGCGTTGTTGCTAGTACAAGGCAATTAAGCATATAAAGTGAAAATAATGTTATCTTGTGTATCATTTGAGCATATCAATCATTTTTTTATTCATTCTAAATCATTTCATAACAATAATCTACATTTAAACTCCTTATAATTTCCAAACTAAAATTCATATATTGTTTAATCAAAAATATTTTATTATACATGTCAATTACGCATATAAAGTTCAAATAATGCAATTCCGTGTATCATTTGAACATTTCAAACGTTTTCTGGATCAATTTGAAGTTATTTCATAACAATAATCTACATTTTAACTCATTATACTCTCTAACATATGATTCATATCTTATTTATTCGAAAATATTCGATTATACATGGTAATTACGCATTTAAAGTGCAAATAATGCTATTCTGAGTATCATTAGAGCATGTCAATCGTTTATGGATACATTCTAAGTCTTTTCATCACTATAAACTACATTTAAACTCTTTGTACTGTCTAGAATATTATTCATATCTTATTTATTCAAAAAATTGGATTATAGATGACAATTACACATATAAATTGCATATAATGCAATTCTAAGTATCATATGAACGTTTAAATCGTTTCTGGATCCATTCTAAGTCGTTTTATCGCAACAAGCTTCATTTAAACTCTTTATACTGTCTAGAATATGATTCATACATTATTTATTCATTTGAGCATTTCAATCATTTCTGGATTCATCCTAAGTCATTTCCTCAGAATAATCAACATTTAAACTCTTTATACTGTCAAGAATATGATTCATATCTTATTTGTTCAAAAAGATTGGATTATACATGACAATTACGAATATAAAAACCAAATAATGCAATTCTGAGTATCATATGAGCTTTTAATATTTTTGGATTCATTCTAAATCATTTCGTCACAATAATCAACATTTAAACTCTTATACTGTCCAGACTAATATTCATATCTTGTTTATTCAAAAAGATTGGATTATAAATTGTAACTATGCATATAACATGCAAATAATGCAATTCTAAGTATCATTTAAGCATTTCTATCGTTTCAGAATTCATTCTAATTAATTTTATAATAATAACATACATTTTAACTTTTATATTGTCTAGAACATAATTCATAACTAATTTATTTGAATAGATTGGATTATACATGGTAATTAAGCATATAAAGTGCAAATAATACAATTCTGAGTATCATTTGAGCATGTCAATCGTTTCTGGATTCATTCTAAGTCTTTTCAACACTATAACCAACACCTAAACTCTTTATACTGTCTAGAATATGATTCACACCTTATTTATTCAAAAGGATTGGATTATACATAGCAGTTAAGCAAATAAAGTTCAAATAATGCAATTCTGAGAATCATTTGAGCACTTCAGTCTTTTCTGGATTCATCCTAAGTCATTTCATCACAATAATCAATATTTAAACGCTTCATACTGTTTAAAATATAATCTGTGTCATATTTATTCAAAAAGATTGGATTATACATGGTAATTTCGCATATAAACTGCAAATAATGAAAATCTGAGTATAATTTGAGAATTTCAATAGTTTCTGGATTCCTCCTAAGTCATTTCTTCACAATAATCAAAATTTAAACTCTTTATACTGTTTAGAATATGATTCGTATCTTATTTATTCAGAAAGATAGGATTATACATGGCAATTACGCATATAAAGTGCAAATAATGCAATTTTGAGAATCATTTGAGCATTTCAATTGTTTCTTTATTCATTCTATGTCTTTTCATCACTATAATCTATATTTAAACACTTTACAGTGTCAAGAATATGATTCATATCTTATTTATTCAAAAAGATTGGATTATACAAGTCAATTGCAAAATATATAAAGCAAACAATGCAATTCTGAGTATCGTATCTGCTTTTAATAATTTCTGGATTTATTCTAAATCATTTCATCACAATAATCAATATTTAAACTCTTTATATTGTCTAGACTATTATTCATATCTTGCTTATTCAAAAAGATTGGATTATAAATTGTAATTACGCATATAACATGCAACTAATGCAATTCTGAGTATCATTTAAGAATTTCTTTTCTTTCAGAATTCATTCTAAGTAATTTCATAATAATAATCTGCACTTTAACTCTTTATACTGTCTAGAATATGATTTATATCTAATTTATTCGAATAGATTGAATTATACATGGTAATTAAGCATATAAATTGTAAAAATTACAATTATAAGTATCATTTGAGCATGTCAATCGTTTCTGGATTCATTCTAAATCTTTTCATCACTATAACTTATATTTAAACTCTTTATACTGTCAAGAATATGATTCATATCTTATTTATTCAAAAAGATTGGATTATACATGGCAATTACGAATATAAAAAGCAAATAATGCAATTCTGAGTATCATTTGTGCATTTCAATCATTTCTGGATTCATCATAAGTCATTTCATCACAATAATCAATATTTAAACTCATTACTGTTTTGAATATAATTTGTATCTTATTTATTCAAAAAGATTGCATATTACATGGTAATTACACATATCAAGAGAAAATAATGCAATTCGGAGTATCATTTGAGCATTTCAATCATTTTTTAATTTATTCTAAGTCATTTCATCACAATAATCTACATTTAAACTCTTTATACTGTTTAGAATAAGATTCATATCGTATTTATTCAAAAATTTTGGATTATACCTGGAAATTACGCATATAAAGTACAAATAATGCAATTCTGAGTATCCTTTGAGCATTTTAATCATTTTTGGATTCATCCAAAGTAATTTATCACAATAATCAATATTTAAACTCTTTATACTGTTTTGAATATGATTTGTATCTTATTTATTCAAATATATTGGATTATATATGGAAATTACGCATATAAAATGCAAATAATGTAATTCTGAATATCAATTGAGAATTTCAATTGTTTCTTGATTAATTCTAAGTCATTTCATGAGAATAATCAACATTCAAAATCTTTGTACTTTTTAGAAAATGATTCGTATCTTTTTTATTCAGAAAGATTGGATTATACGTGACAGATTTTACTTATTCAAAAAGATTGGATTATACCAAGTACTTACGCATATAAAGTGCAAATAACTCTCATTCTGAGTAATTTTTCCATTTCAACCGTTTTTGAATTAATTCTAAGTCATTTCATCACAATAATCTATATTTAAACTCTTCACATGGACAAGAATATGATTTAGGTCTAACTTATTCATAAAGATAGGATTATACCTAGTAATTACTCAAATAAAACACAAACAACCCTCATTCTGAGTAATTTGAGAGTTTTAACTATTTCTAAATTCATTCTAAGTTATTTCTTCACAATAAGCTATATATAAACTCTTCATACGGTCTAGAATATAGATAAGGTCTTACTTATTCAAAATGGTTGGATAATACAAAGTAATTACGCAAATAAAGTGCATATAACTCTCATTCTGAGTAATTTGAGAATTTCAACTATTTCTGAATTCAATCAAAGTTATTTCATCACAATAATTTATATTCAAACTCTCTATATATTGTCTAGAATATGATTCATATTTATTTATTTAAAAAGATTGGATTATACATGTCAATTACGCATATAAAATTCAAATAATGCAATTTTGTGTATCATTTGAGCATTTCAAACATTTATGGATCCATCGTAAGTTATTTCATCAAAATAATCTATATTTAAACTCTTTATACAGTCTAGAAAATGATTCATATCTTATTTATTCAAAAAGAATTGATTATGCATGGTAATTACATATAAAGTGCAAATAATGCAATTATGTGTATCATTTGAGCATTTCGATTATTTCTGGATTCATTCTAATTCATTTCATCACAATAATCTATATATAAGCTCTTTATACAGTCCAGAATAGGATTCACATCTTATTTATTCAAAATATAGGATTATACTTGGCAATTACGCATATAAAATGCAAATAATGTAATTTTGTATATCATTTGAGAATTTCTATCGTTTCTGGATTCATTCTAAATCATTTCAAAAGAATAATCAACTTTTAAACTTTGAGTACTGTTTAGAATATGATTTGCATCTTATTTATTAAAAAAATTGGATTGTACAAGGCAATTACACATATAAATTGCAAAAAAAAAAAATGCAATTCTGAGTTTCATTTGAGCATTTCAATTATTTCTGGATTCATTCTAAGTCTTTTCGTCACAACAATCTATATTTGAACACTTTATACTTTCAAGTCTACGATTCATATTTTATTTATTAAAAAGATTTGATTATACATTGTAATTACGCATATAAAGTGCAAATAATGCAATGATGAGTATCATTTGAGCATTTCAATCGTTTCTGAATTCATTTTAAGTCATTTCATAACCATAATCATCATTTAAACTATTGGTACTGTTTAGAATATGATTGTATCTTATTTATTCAGAAAGATTGGATTATACGTGACAATTACGCATATAACGTGCAAATAATGCAATTCTGAGTATCATTTGAGCATTTCAATCGTTTCTGGATTCATTCTAAGTCTTTTCATTACAATAATCTATATTTAAACGCTTTATACTTTCAAGACTACGATTGATATCCTGGCTATTCAAAATGATTGGATTATACCATGTAATTACTCATATAAAGCGCAAATAATGCAATTATGAGTATCATTTGAGCATTTTAACTATTTCTGGATTCATCCTAAGTTATTTCATCACAATAATCGACATTTAAAATATTTATACTGTTGAAAATATGATTTGTATCTTATTTATTAAAAAATATTGGATTATACTTGGCAATTACGCATATAAAATGCAAATAATGCAATTTTGTATATCATTTGAGAATTTCTATCGTTTCTGGATTTATTCTAAGTCATTTTATAAGAATAATGAACTTTTAAACTTTTTGTACTGTTTATAATATGATTTGTATCTTATTTATTCAAAAAGATTGGATTATACATGGAATTACGCATATAAATTGCAAAAAATGCAATTCAGAGTATTATTTTAGTATTTCTATTGTTTCTTGATTCATTGTAAGTCCTTTCATCACAACAATCTATATTTGAACGCTTTATACTTTCAAGTCTACGATTCATATTTTATTTATTCAAAAACATTGTAATTACGCATATAAAGTGCAAATAATGCAATGATGAGTATCGTTTGAGCATTTTAATAGTTTCTGAATTCATTTTCAGTCATTTCATAACAATAATCATCATTTAAACTCTTTCATTTGAGCATTTCAATCGTTTCTGGATTCATTCTAAGTCTTCATCACTGTAACCTAGATTTGAACTCTTCATATTATCTAGAATATGATTCATATCTTATTTATTCAAAATGATTGGATTATACATGGCAATTACGCATATAAGGTGCAAATAATGCAATTCTGAGTATCATTTTGGCATTTCAATGGTTTCTGGATTCATTCTAAGTCATTTCATCATAATAATCTACATTTAAACTCTTTATACTGTCCAGACTAATATTCATATCTTGTTTATTTTAAAAGATTGGATTATACATGGTAATTACGCATATGAAGTGCAAATAATGCAATTCTAAGTATCATTGAGCATTTCAATCGTTTCTGGATTCATTCTAATTCTTTTCATCACAATGATCTACAATTAAACGCTTTATACTTTCAAGACTACTATTCATATCTTGTTTATTCAAAAAGTTAGGATTATACAAGGTAATTACTCATATAAATTGCAAATAATGCAATTCTGAGTATCATTTGAGCATTTCTATCATTTATGGATTAATCCTAAGTCATTTAATCACAATAATTGACATTCAAACTCTTCATACTGTTTAGAATATGAATAGGGATGAAAACGGATCGGATACGGAGTGGATGTTGGTCTTTCCATATCTGCATCCATATTTTTTTCCGTATACGAATACAAATGCATTTGGATACGGATACGGTTCGGATTTTAAACGGATATGAATTCCAATTTGGATATTATCGGATACAAAGTCAAATACAAATATATTTTGTCGGATACGGATTGTATTTTAATCTTTTTATTTATTTACAATAGCAGTTTCTGTAAAAATAATGATATTCAATATATTCAGTGTCTATGTTAGTACTTCGTCAATGTTCGTACTTCTTCAAGATTAGTAGTAGTGCATGCGAATGAATACCTATTATTTTCATAGTTTGAGCCAAATGAACATTTCTTTAAAATATGAAAGTTAATCTTAATATCATTGTTTTCGATCACACTATACAACTTTAGAAGTGAACTTCCTTAAATTAAAAGTAAGCAAATTTATTTGTTGGGTTTCAACTTTCAGAACATAAATACATAAGTTCACAACCAGAAGGAAATAAAAGCCTAAAAGTGAAAGCAAATAAGAGACCATCTAAAATTGTAAGCACCACATAAGCAGAAATCTAATAGGATTGATCAATAAATTCAGTCTTTCCACATTTTGAATTCTTAACAGTATAGTCAATTAGTCAGTGTCAAATCATATCATATTACCTTAAATGTCATCTACATTAAAATAGTATATCAATCATATGTAATCACCATGATTAGAGAAAAAAAATTAATTTTAGTGTTGTTATCATATATAATCGTCTCAATTCTGAGTATCATTTGAGCATTTTAACAATTTCTGGATTCATCATGTTACCACGTCGAAAGGTAGCAAGAGTTTAGAGGGAACGACCCGGCTTCCTTTCCGCCAACCAACCGCCCCATGCGGAAGGGAAGGAGCCGCTCGGGAGAGATGAAATTAGAGAAAGAGGAGAGTATGAGGAGGCGACCGGAAGAGACCCCCCTTGGAACAGGAGGAAATCCCTTTTTATATTGAGTACTTAGGGCGACCCCTTTGTTTGTATGGATCCTTATCGGGCCTTACTAGACCTTAGCAGGCCGAATTCTTATATAACCAGACCAGGCCTTATCATAAGCCCCCAAGCTTCTAGTGGATGTAATTCCAGTAGAAGTTAAAATACAATTATGTCATCGATGAAGCCTCAAATTATATGGTGAAGTAAGAGGCACTTTTAGGCCTTTCGGCAAGGCCTTTTAGGCATATAAAATGCAAATATTGCAATTCCGAATATAATTTGAGCATTTCAATCATTTCTGGATTCATTCTAAGTCATTTCATAAGAATAATGAACATTTAAATACTTTGTATTGCTTAGAATATGATTTTATCTTATTTATTCAAAAAAATTGGTTATATGTGGAAATTACACATATAAAGTGAAAATAATACAATTCTAATTATCATTTAAGCATTTCAATCATTTCTGTATTCATTCTATGTTGTTTCATCGCAATAATCTACATTTAAACACTTTATACTTTCATGACTACGAATCATATCTTGTTTATTCAAAAAGATTGGATTATACAAGATAATTACGCATATAAAGTGCAGATAATTCAATTCTGAGTGTCATTTTTGCATTTTAATCGTTTATGGATTCATTCTAAGTCATTTCATCACAATAATCTCTGTTTAAACTCTTTATACTGTTTAAAATATGATTTGTATCTTATTTATTCAAAAAAATTAGATTATATATAGCAATTACGCATATAAAGTGCAAATAATGCAATTCTAAGTATCATTTGAGCATTTCAATAATTTCTAGATTTATCCTAAGTCATTTTGTCACAATAATCTACATTTAAACTCTTTATACTGTCCAGACTAATATTCATATTTTTGTTTATGTAAAAAGATCGGATTATACCTGGTAATTACGCATATAAAGTGCAAATAATGCAATTGTGAGTATCATTTGAGCATTTCAATCGTTTCTGGATTAATCCTAATAATCAACATTTAAACTGTTTAGAATATGATTAGTATCTTATTTATTCAAAAAGATTATATTATACGTGGCAATTATGCACATAAATTGCAAATAGTGCAATTCTGAGTATAATTTGAGCATTTCAATCGTTTCTGTATTCATTCTAAGTCTTTTCATCACAATAATCTAAATTTAAACGCTTTATACTTTGAAGACTACGATTCATATCTTGTATATTCAAAAAGATTTGATTATACAAGGTAATTACGCATCAAAAGTGCAAATAATGCAATTCTGAATATCATTTAAGCATTTCAATCATTTCTGGATGAGATGGGCTAAAATCAGCCACGACTGACGGATGCAACCGTCAGCTGCGATCAAATCTCAATTTTCGAGATTCTAACAGTCGATCCAAACCGTTCAATGTGTTCTCCATATTAAAATCTCATTGGAGACCAAATTTTATATTTTTCTGATTTTATTTACTATTTTTTTTTTGAGATTTTAAAAAATCATAGTTATTGAAGGGTCCAGAATTGAAAGATTAAGAATTTTGTAAAATATCAAACAAATATTAAAAAATTCAGAAAAATATAAAATTTTGTTTCCAACGAGATTTCAATATGGAGAACACATTGAACGGTTCGGATCGACTGTTAGAATCACGAAAATTGAGATTTAATCGTAGCTGACAGTTGCATCCGTCAGTCGTGGCTGATTTTAGCACATCTCTTTCTGGATTCATCCTAAGTCATTTCATCACACAACATTTAAACTCTTTATACTGTTTAGAATTTTATTCATATCTTATTTATTAAAAAAGATTATATCATGGCAATTACACATATAAAATGCAAACAATGGAATTCTTAGTATCATTTGAGCATTTCAATCGTTTCTGGATTCATTATAAGTAATTTCATAAGAATAATCAATATTTAAACTCTTTGTACTGTTTAGAATTTGATTTGTATCTTGTTTATTCAAAAAGATTGGATTATACATGGCAATTACGCATATAAATTGTAAATAATGCAATTCTGAGTATCATTTGAGTATTTCAATGGTTTCTAGATTTATTCTAAGTCTTTTCATCACTATAACCTAATATAAACTCATTATACAGTCTAGAATATGATTCATGAGTTTAGCTATGGTGAGATGCGATCAAAATTCATGAATTTGGTTCAAAACGATTGATCCAAACCGTTCAATATGATCTTGCTATTGAAATCTTATTGTAAACCAAAATTTACATTTTTTTTAGAATTTTTAAGTATTTTTTCGGATTTTTAAAAATGACGGTTTTTTAACGATTCAGAACTAATTAGATTAACATTTTTATGAAATATCAAAAAAATACTTAAAAAATTCGAAAAAATATAAAATTTAGTCTGCATGGAGATTTCAATAGAGAGATTGGATTATACATGGCAGTTACGCATATAATGTGCAAATAATGCAATTCTTAGTATCATTTAAGAATTTCAATCATTTCTAGATCTACATCTAAACGCTTTATTTCAATCGTTTTTAGATTCATCACAATAATTTACATTTAAACTCTTTATACTGTCTAAAATATGATTCATATTTGTTTATCCTAAGAGATTGAATTATACATGGTAATTACGCATATAAACAGCAAGTAAAGCAAGTCTGTATATCATTTGAGAATTGCAAATATTTGCAAAAAAAAAAAAAAACGAATGAAAAGCTCAATTGCAATATTTTGAGAGAGAGAGAGGTAGCCGTTGCGGTTGAGTCTGTATATTGCAAATATTTGTTGTGGATTGATAAAATACACTCTGGTGTATGGATCGTCTCCCGTACACCAGAGTCGTTTATGAAATCCAAAAATCAAACAGTCGATCCGAACCGTTCAAGTTATTCTCCATATTGAAAAACTTTCGGAGACCAAATTTTACCATTTTTCGAATTTTTTTGCTATATATTATGATATTTTCAAAAAACACTACAATTGGAGTATTTCAGGCCCTCCAATTTGAAAATATCATAATATATAGTAAAAAAAATCGAAAAAATATAAAATTTGGTCTCCGAAAGTTTTTCAATATGGAGAACAAGTTGAACGGTTCGGATCGACCGTTTGATTTTTGGATTTCAAAAACGACTCTGGTGTACGAGGACGATCCGTACACCAGAGTGTATTTTATCACCCCTCAATATTTGTTTGTGTAGTATGATTTCTGAAATCATGCGTTCAAAAACTAGATACGAATTTGTTAAAATTTTAAATATTTTGATTTCAAATATTTGATAAACGAAGAAAAGAAAATTATATGTACAAAAAACCAAAGACAATAAAACACAGTTTGAGTGTTTGACCTTGTGCGCCAGCGCTACTCCCAAATAGCAAACAAAAAAAAAAGGGCGTGGGCACTAATTCCAAGCCGCAACGGTCGAAATCTCTGTTCTCTTCTTCGTATAAACTATATAAAGTATAAACCCACAATCCCAACTCAACCGCAACGGCTACCTCTCTCTCTCTCTCTAACAAAACATAACAAGCAATGACTAGAGAGCGAGTTATCACGGTGGAGTACCTCCACCCAACCATGACCCACAAACTGCTCCACAAATTCCCCGACTCCTCGGCCTTCGATTTCGACTACTCCCAGAGCAGCATCTGGTCACCTCTCTTGCCACGCGGTGCCTCACGCTCCATTCGATCTCTCAAATCGATTTCTTCGAGGAAGCTCCTCAAGGGGATGATCAGAAAGCAGAAGTGCAGCTGTTTCCCCACCAGGAAGCTCGATTTCTCCTTCAACCCAACTCCTCAGAGGGTATTCATTACTTTCTTAACACATTCAAATCCCATCAATTTCCTTTCCATCAGCTTTTATTGGATCTTCTTTAATTCTTCACTGGTACTAGGAGTTCCTGAGTTCGAAATCCTTTCAAAGAATTGACTAGTCTCTCCAGTCACTTAATACTGGATATGTCCAGTAAACCCGAAATATAAAATTGTTAAATGAAGAACTGTAACAATTGTCAGCCTTCTCTCTCTCTCTCTCTCTCAATTATGTTGTGATTGATTGATTGATTGATTTACCCAGGGATGGAGAAGGGTGCTAAAGGCAGCCCTGAAGCGCTTCAAATTGCAAGGGAAATCCCCATTTCAGAGGATTAAGTTGCCAGAGTAAATTCTAAGATCCTAAAATTGCTTCTACTGTTTGCTATATATATTCATATGCATTTCATTTATTCATTTTTAGGGTGTTGTTTTAATTCATTTTTGTAGATATTGTGTTAATGGAAAAGCCTATTTTGAGCTCATGCCATGAAAAAGGTCTATTTAGCTAACACCAAATGAAATTTCCAAACCTCATTTGTTTATTAGTATTACACATTTCACTCGTCGTCTGGTTTTGTTATGGTTCTCCTGCTTCTCTTTTAACTATCTGAAATTGATAGTCCATGCGCCACTCTGTGTAAGCAAATTTTACTTTGTTTGACAGAGAAGACAATATTGCAATAAGATTATGATTTTCAAAACATTTTCTCGTAAAGCAAGGGTGAAAATATTGCTTCACAGAAATTTTGAAAATTTGGTTTTCGAATTACCAACAACAAGCACTTTGTTACTTAAAATGGAGATAAAAGTAATCAGAATATATAAATCTGCATAATCTTGCCCAGTATTTTAATTGGCAACAATGGTAACTAATAGACTGATAAATTGAGAGTCGGCATTACCGCTGTGCATGCCAGTCCAGGACAATATTTGTGTCTGAAACATCTTGAAATAAGACGTCCATAACGCTGAGCGAAGAACAATGAAGTAAACAATCATACGACTCTGGCAAATTATTATACAAAAAAATAGAACTGTCTTCTATCGCATTTAGTAATAAGAAGACAAAATTGACAGGAAAAATCTTACAAGGACATGGTATACATATTGGTTTTAATATAACTTTTATCTCATAGAACACAAAGCATAGAGAGACCTTGTTTCATTCAATGAAATAGGTGACTTACAAGCTATCTTGTTTCCATCAAAAAAAAAAAAAAAAGAACGAAAGAAAGAGAAATAACACAATATATTAACTCTTTGCTTCAAACAATAACATAACCCATTTTCGAAGCTTTATATATACAGACATTTATTTATTTTATACACCCATTTCAAGCTAGTAAACTTGAGATTCAATTGTTTCCTCTATAGCATTATTAGCATAGCCAAACACACATTATTACCTGTTAAATTCAATCTCTACCTATACATATCATATACATTACTATATAGTATATACAATTATTCACCATCTTAGTGCTAGAACTATGGAATTATCGTGCTACTTTATGGGCTCTATTATGAGAAATAGTTGGATCATCTCTCTTTGAGCCTTCGGGCTTACGAGCCCATGCTGGGGCCTGATCTGGCCCATACCGATAGTCATAAAACAGCTCCTGACTGGCCTCTATGTGCTCTTTGGCATAAATCCCCACTCTATGATCCCCAGCTACTAACATCACCTATACAATGAATATATTGGTGGGGGGTTCAAATAAATTACTCTAAAATAATAAATGAGGAACAATTACAATTAAATTTGTTTTCGAAAAGGAAAACCAACGAGAATGTGCCATCCACGAGTATAAAATTTTTTTATTTATTTCAATGGCATTATTGTATACTCAGTCCAAAAAGAGGAAATATCTCAAAAGACCGAGAAAAGTACAGCCTTCAGTTGGGTATAAAAGAAAAAACTATTACAATATTTGCAGAGCTACTTGGGTTAGCACTTCACAAAAGAATAAAGAGAACTACCTTTGCATAGCAATTGGGGCTTGAAGAGTGATTTGCAAACTTCAGCTTGTCACCTTTACGATAAGCATCCAGTACATACTGTAAAAATAGACAATAACATGCTAATAAAAATTCAAGTTTGCCACTTGTTCATGTCAGAAATGGGAATAGTTGAGAGAAACCCAACCTGATCATTCAAATCGAAAAGGAACGATGAGTTCGCACGATCATAAATCTTCCCTCTTTTATCTGCCTCTTTGTGAGAAATCAATTCACCGGTATACTCTCCAAGATAATCATTTTTGTTGACAGGATTCTACATAACAATTAAAAATACAGAAAATCAGCAATCACAAACAAGATTATCATTCCCAAATCTTCACCAATGCACTTACCTTTATAAAAGCTCCCCACCCCGCCACATCAGACCGTCCCAACAAAATCTGTACGTTCAATGAAACATAATAACTTATCATAAGTTCAACAATAACTAATAATAAGTTTGCTCATCAGATAGAACAAAAAGATTAAATGTTCTCTACTAGGGTTCTTACTCTCTGCTGCTGTTTCAAAAGGAGCTTCATATTACCACACTGATAGCCATCACCTCTTGTTGGTGGCTCACCCAAAGTGCCATCTCCACAACTGCACGTAAGCTATTGTTACACATCTAAATTACAACTATACAAAAATTTACAAACCATCTTAGCTCCCTCTAAAAAAAAAAAAAAAGAAACAGAGAGGAGGAATTGAAAAAAAGAAATAATTGTAAATAAAGGATTAATTACCTGACCCAGCAATTTCTGCAAACATCAGGGTCACATTCACGGCCAGCTGCAAAACAGGGACATTGTCTACTCCTACATTGGCTCTTGGCACAATGGCATCCTCTAAACCTATTCTTGCAGCCTTTGGAACACCTTTATGAAAAAAAAATACACAAATAAAGAAAAGAAACAAACAAACAAACAATTAAAAACTGTCACATCTAATGACATAATAGATAATCTTGTTATGAGATATTTGCTTTCCATTAGCAGTCTACATATTTACAATATTCTAACAATCTACATATTTGCAATGATATAATATTGTCACCTCAATAAGAGAAGTAAAGCTACTTGGCCAATAACATCACTTCGAGGACTCAAATACCCCCATTATTCAATCATGAATCATTAATATTATTAGTTCATCTACTTAGATCATGTCTTGGTCCTTTTTTATTAAGTTAGCTCTCAGTTGCAATCACTAAAATCGTCTATTTAAGTTGGGCCTGAATTTTCTTGTCACAAATAATACAAATTTAGTATTAACTTGTAAATTGGCACAAAAAAGAGAACATAAATCAACAATGCAAGTGAAAAGAATGCATAAATTTCTATAGTACCAAATACCAATGGGTGCACTGGAACAATCCAAATTCACAATGCTTGAGGACATTTTGGTCATTCTAGTTCCTACTTCAACATGACCATTATACATCCAGGGGCAGAGGCAGTAGGGGCGGAAGAGTGCTTTGTCCCCCCCCCCCATATTTGGGTTTTCAGTTACGAACTTGTCATTGTTTGGTTCACTTTGGTTAATTTTAAGCAATATGCTCCCCCCCTACAAAAATAAAAAACCCAAATCATATAGATGAAAAGCTTGATAACAATCTTTCCTCCTCGAATATCGTGTTTTTTCTTTGTAAATTTGGATGGGTAATGCTCTCCATTCAAACAGACAAAAGGGCCGAGGATAGAAAATAGTGAAAGTTAATGAGTGAGTGCCCTTTGAGTTTTTATACGACAGGTAGAAACTAGATCGAGTTGTAATTAATGACTAAATATCTATCCTCAAAACCATAACAAATGATGATTAATGGGCTCTTCTTTTCAAAAAATACAATAACAACTACTAAGAGAAACATTAAAGCAATCTAATAATCATTACTGAAAATAAAAATGTCACAATTCATTCTAGACTACATGCGAGTCTCTATTGAGAAATATACATGTTTTAAAGAATTGATTTTTCTGAACCATGATTATTGAAAAATAATAATTTTATATGGTAAGTAATATTTGAATTATTATAGTATTATCAACAATTAATTTATTATTATTATTTTTTTAATTTTCCTTAGACTTCATGTTTTGAAACACCCCCCCCCCCCCCCCTGGTGTCATAATTCTGGCTCCGCCCCTGTATACATCTTACTTTGTCACCAAACATCAATGGTTTAAAAGTGATGAGGATCAACCACTACTTAACTTAGACTCCACTAACCAAAAAAAGGAGATAAGGTCTAATATTCACATAGTTTCTACTAACACTAAGCAATTTCTGTATACGCTTGCTAATAAAACCCGATCATTAGGTAGGTCTCATAGAAAATTTGTTCCAAGGATAGCAATCTTACCTCTACAGCTGCAGCCCTGTATTAACTGATTCATCCTCTTAATGAGTGGTGCTATTTAAGTAGTCCAAAATGCTACGTCATACTAATCAGTCTTCTAAACATTAAGATAGAAGTCAATGGCGTACCCGCAATATTTTTCACAGCAGGTGGAATTGAGAATACAGGGGCACTCTTTTCCACAGGACTGCTGGCACCCACATGGCAAATACTGCTTGCATGGTTGCTGCTTCCCATCGCCTATCCTTTTCCTGATTGCAGGATGGCCAGCCGATTTCCATGTATACTTCAGTTTGCGTGTTTTTCCTCTTTTTCGGCAGATCCGACTTCTTATAGGCAAGTCTAGCTCCTACAGTTCACAGTTATGTGTTAAGAAAGTTGCGCTCGGTTGTCCAAACTCCAAACCACAAGTTGAAGAATGTAGAAGTTCCTTTCTTTTTTTCAGGTTAGCAAATCAGACCTAATAATTGACCATATTTGCAGAGAAAACACAACATTTCTGTGTTATTTCAGGTTACACAAACCATTTCCATCAGCTGAGATGAGTAAGGAAAAATTGATGATAAAAAAATTTGCTTTCAGCATTAGATTAATGTAACGGAGGATGGTCACCGTAATAAAAACAAATGATAAGTAAGAGATCCACCAAATCTTTTTTCCAAGTTAGCAAAAGGGATATTGAACTAAAAAATTGACCTAAAAGCTAATAGAGAGTATCCTGAGTAGTTGCAAGAATTGGGTTCATCGCTAATTATGATCAATTCAATGGAGTTATTCCTCAATTTTGGGTTGTCAACCGAAAACTTTTATGTCGGATTGGAAACCCAAAAGAGATGCAGATGATAAGCTAAATTTGATAAACCGCATGAAAAATAAATTTAGATAAAATTATAATGTTGATTTCCTACTATGAGATACATAAAAAGCTTGTTGTACCATGTAGTCTTGGTCAGACGTTCCAAAATCATCAAAACTTGATGTTGTCAATAGAGGCAGACTTGGCATCGAAGAACCATTATTGAACATGTAATTTGACACTTCCATGCATGTCTTCATACCAGAAAGTAGGTTTCTGGCAATTAGGCAACTACAACAACAGAAGTAAAATTACTTGGCATAAGATTCAAAGGCAAACACAGAGGATGCTATGATAAGGGACTAAGAAAAGCCTGTAAATAAATAATAACTAATCTTATTCTTGTCTGAGATTCTCTGAAAGAAAATAGATGACTTTACCACTAATAACCACAAAAAAATTACAAAAAATGTTAACAATGTGCTAGTTAGATTAAATTAGCTAAAGTTAGCTAATTTTCAAATATATTCATCATGATCATTCATTCAATAGTTACCTGTTCCTCCCAAATATTTCAATCCCCTTCAAGTAGAGATCCTCTTCCAGGGTACTCCAATAAGCACCACTACTATTTTTAGATTCTCTTTTATATTCTTCTACCCCAGTACAATCCTCTGATTCTCTTGAAAATTCACTTTCATGATTTGAAATCTTGCCCATCATTAAAGTCTTTATGGGAATATCTGGGGTAATCTCATCTGACTTGGAACTGCTTTCTGCAAGTGGAGTTATGCAATCTTTGCCAGAATTAGAATCTTGAGATTCACAGGATTTATTGCCCACTTTTGCAGACTTTGAATCCTTCACGAGAGTAGGAGCTTCTCTCCTCTGTGTAAAGACCAGAAAGTTCATTTAGATATTTAGAAGGGAACTTAAATTAGGAAAGAGAAGAGGAAATTTTCTTATATTATTCACCAGGAGATTGAAGATGAGAAAATCAATACAAGATGGATAATGAATTAGTTTAATCACCTTAAGATAGCATTGAGCACTGCATGGTTTGCGAAGCTCATCAAGCTCTAAAACAGATTGCAGCTTTTCACTCTGCCACAAAGTTTAAATAAAATAAAACATAAATGATTGAAATGCAAAAGAGTAATACATTTGCAGACTAATTTAATTGAGTTCAAATTCACAACCACATCCTCCCACCCAGAATGGAAGAGGTAAAGACACATAGAAAAACATCCCTCATGGACCCCCCCCCCCCCCAATGAACTTTAACACACCATAGAATGCACACTTGTTTGTTGTCACAATACACACCTGCCTACTATGTGATGCACACTTTTCAATTAATACACAATTTTGACGAAGTCAAAATGCACTTTGACAGCAGTCAGGTCAAAATGTATTTTGACAGCTGTATTGGTCTTCCAAGACCCTTAAAATACACGTGAATATTGTGCCAATGCACACTTCAAGCAATATAAACAGCACCACAGGCTGACCACATATTAAACCATAAGGTGTTTCATACTGTTGATTGGATAATGATAATAAATATATAAGGAACATCAGAGCTAAACATACAGGGGTTACTAAATTCTGAGAACAGCCATGGAGACGACAATCAAAGATCTGAAAAAACAGCAATTGTTTTATTAAAATCAAACCTATGAGAGATTTTTAATAGGTATATTTAGTTTGGAAGATTAGTTCCAAAAATAGCAAAAATACCAAGCATCGGCGGCAGAAAAGATTATCGAAAGAGTCTAAAGCTGTATCAAGACTCCTTTCAAGAAAAGAACGGTTCTGAAACATTGCCTCTTCAGCAGCAGCATGGCTGCCCGTACTATTTTCATTTTTCTCAACAAGTTTTCCACTCCTTTCCTGTAATAAAAATCAAATCATGGAACTTTCTTTAAAAATTTAAAGTATTGCAATAAGATAGGTACTTAACAAGTTTACCGAACAGACCTCAATTTCGGCAGGAGATGCATTGATAAATTGGCAGAGAATCTCCACAACATCATGATGTAGGCCATGCTCTTGAAATGCATTCCTATTATTTTAAACGAAAAGCATGAATTGCATTGCTTGGAAAGAAAAGTTCTTCTAGAACCAGAGTGAAGAATTGGGTGTCTATAATGAGTATTGTAAATGGAAGTTTCATAAGGATTTCTCAGATTTATCGCAAGACACTTGATAAGTTAATGAATAGAGTCAACTTGACAAAAGATTTCAGAGCCAACAATGTCATTGCAATTCAACCCAAAATTTAACTCTTATTCTATATTATACCAATAGTTCTCATAACAGTGTTTATTAAGCCATTTGAATATAACAATAGAGAGTAGAGACAACTAAACAAAGTAAAAATAACTACAGTACTCCTGAACATTTTTCAGTGTAATTAAACCAAAAGTACTAGCAAAAGGTCATATGACTTGAAACCTAACATTGCTTTGCTTGGCGAAAATCTCAAATAGAATTAATTAAAAATGTCAAACATGATTGGTTCATACATAAAACAATCATATAAAGCTACCGGCTTCATGCTATGATTGCACATACCAAAAACTATTGATGCAGATGTTATTGGAAATATAAAAACAATGTTAGGTAAAGTCCTATAATTGAAAACACAAATATAAAGTAACTAATTCACCATATAAGCTGGTCTTCCCCATGAGAGAATTCATGCTTCTCCTCAGCTTCGACAAACTCTTCGTCACTATCACTACAAATTAATGCTTCCTTTCCAACTGGATCATAATAAATTCTTCTCCTTCCAACTACTGACTGATCGTCTGCCATTCTCTGGTTCCTGTGCTGCGTTACATTTCATATAGTAAATAAGCACAAAATACAATTGTAATAAGAATGCCACATAGTTTCATGTTGACCATAAAAATAATAATATGACATAACAGCATGATACAGTGGCCTTTGTAAGTAGCTGCAGTATTATGTTGCTTCTGTTTTTCGTTAATTTGAAGCTTCCTAATACAAAAACTTGGTTTGCTTGTGTTAATTCTAATACATTTACTTACTAATTTACTATGCATTTAAAGGTTTGCATAAATTACAAAAGGCCTGCCTGAAATATAAGCCCCTCCTTTTTCATCGTTGTCCAAAAAAAAGTCCTGTATGGTTAACTCTCATTTTCGTCATAACTAATCAAATTATCAAAGTTGCAAAGTAACACTGCTGCAGGCCAATTCATTCATCAGGACATAATTAATTTCTTCTATGAAAATGGAAAGTTTTTTGCAATTATCCTCAGTATTTTGCTTTCCTGAAGATTTTTGTGGTACCTTTGTTTCTGCAATGTTCCATATTATTCTTACCTGACTCATCTTACTAGCTATGAGTGTGTGTGTGTGTGTGTGTGTGTGTGTGTGTGTGTGTGTGCAGAATAGTAAAACACAAGTAGTCGCTTACTTGTCTAGGAAAATCCAAGTTGTATAAGGTGGGATTCTGTCCATGATGGGAAGCTTAACAAACTGTACAACTGTCATTTGACCACTGTTTCCTAGCACAAGAGTTCCAGCAGAAAAGCTCTCCTCTTGGCTATGCCCATCCCTATCGCATGAACCATTAACCCAATCCCATGGAGAAAAGTTATGCAAAGAATTCACCATTCTATTAGAAAGCATGTTTTCAGAAGAAGTGTTGTCCTCCGTCACAGCCGCCATGGCCAGATCATATAGGTGGTTTGTGTGTTGTTGTAAGATTTTTCTGTTTCTCTCAACTTTTTCCTGTTTGACAAAGTGTGTAAAGTAGCAACGTTATTCTTATACGATATAATTTCTTTAAGAAATAAGAGGACTTGTTATAAAATAACTACAAACCAAGTACAAATTGATATTTTAATTCTGGTCTTTTGTGTCACAATTAGTTAAAAAAATGATTAATTGGTTCCATGTCAATAAAAAAATTACCTTAATTGAAAGCAGTCTTGAAGTTTGGATTTGCTTTCTGAGTTGATTTAACTTCCATGTTAGGGACGAAAATCCCTGCTTTCCCTGGTCTCCCTTGAAAAAAACGAGAAAAGCCATAGCCAGATTCATTAAAGCATTGTAATTTGTAGTCTATGGATTGAATAATATTTTATTTTATTTAATTTTATTTTGCACCTTGGATCGATGGGAAGAGGAATCGGATGTCTTAGAGGAAGAAACCATTGTTCCAATTATGTGTGGAAATTCGACCAAAAGCAAAAAGGGTTCAGTGTAAGTGTCCGGAGGGCGGAGAGCGAGGCCATGGGGAAAGCAGAACCGTTCTCGGATCCGGGCGACAGAGTTGGACGGACCCTGGACCAGTCGGTGCTCTTTAGGTTTACAACCTCTTGGATTGCATGTTACGTTCTTTGCGTGGCCAACTGTAAATCGGCCCCAAAATTAGAGATCGTTGTTAGAACGTTCCAAGCATGGTTCAAAAAAATCGGCTGATTCCGAGTTGAATCCGATGACTTGGATCGGAATCGATAGGTACCGAGTCAATTTTGGTAGGTTTAGAGCGGAATCGCGATTTGTATCTTTTGAATTGGGCGGAATCGGCTGGAATCGGTGGATTGAAAGAGAGACGAAATTTGTTTAACGTCATTATTGAAGGAGCAAACATATGGAGCTTTTTGACAAAACTAAAGGGGGCAGATCAAAGAGAAAAAAAAAAAGAGTCATTTCGTCATTGAGTCTACTCTAGTACTCTACTGGTCTCATTCTCAAGACAAGTATATTTTTATTTTTTTTAATGCAAATACTTTGTGAATTGTGAATATGAAGGGGCATGGGGTAGAACCACAGAAGTCAGAGTTGGTTTACCAAGACAACACTATTAATTGGTGTCATACAACTTATTTTTTTTATTTTTTTATATTATTTGTATTTCAGGTAAAATTCTTTTTTTTTAGGATCTTCAAGTAAAATTCTTAGTAAAAACACATTCGATGAATTTGTATTGAGTTAAAATTTCATAGCACCATAAAGTTTTGTTAATTAAAAAAACCTATACAAATTGTATTATTTATCTAATATTTGTATTAATTTAAAAAATTATACAAATTTGTATTCATCTCATGGCAGCGCCATCAAATATTTTCTTACCTAATATTGTATATTATTTACCTTTAAATTGTATAATAAGATTAGAAGAAGATACAATGTATTTCCTAACATTCTATATCTTTTTCGAAGTATGTAATACTCCATAATTATATTATTTTTTGTTTTACTTATTTTATACTTTCAAATGTTGATTTTGTAACTTATCTTTGAAAATCTATTTTTTCTAAGTTTTTTTTTCTGATTTTTAGAAGAATTGAAAGTGTTTTCCGTGAAAATCCGAGTTTATTATCCAATTCATCCGATTCGCACCATCTTTAATTTTTTTTTTTTTGCTTATTTATGAAAACATATTTTTTTCCCCTATGTTTTCAGATTTTTAACTACATAAAAATGTGTTTTTTAAAAAATTCAATTTTTTTATCCGATTCGACTGATTTTTCTTATTCAGCCGATTCCGAATCACGGTCTAACTGTCCGATTCCGATTCGAGTTTCGGAACCATGGTTCCAGGTATCACTAAAATATTTGTGTGTAACTTTTTTTTCATAAAAAGCTCATGGTTCCAAGTATCACTAAAATATTTGTGTGTAACTTTTTTTTCATAAAAAGCTGGTTTTAGAAATTAGGATGTTTAAGTATAAAATTAAAATTTGTTAAGGTCGATGAAATGATTTAATTTCATCTTTGGTTGAAGATAGCAAATTTGATAAAATTTTTATTCGGAAGGCAGTAACAAAGATACTTTCCATCATCTTTATTTTTTTATTCCATCTTTTTTAATTTATTTTCATAATTAATATCATTGATAAATTAGTAGCACATGATCTGAAAAGTGCTCCTTCTTATGATACCAAATGAATTTGCACATACATATCTTTGCTTCAGAGAGATAGATACCTTCAATTTTAATTAGTACCAGTTATCGGTATCTCACAAGATGAGAGTTCTTTTAGGAATATTGATAGTAATTAAGTAATATCGGGATTTCATATAGTTTGTTTTCGCCATTCTTTTTCTCCTGTTTTAGTTTATTATAGCTAAAAAACAAAAAGAGTGAACGAGCAGAAATTTGTAGGACAAAGCTCAACTTGTCTTGCTAGGTAGAATCTGATTTCACATGAACAACACCAATTTGGATGGTTTTTTTTAATTATTTTTTTTAAAAAATTTCTTGATAGTCTTGATGCTTTTTTTAGGCGGTTAGTGGAACATTGTTTATCAATATTGTTTACTAAATTATTCAAAAAGTTTCTTTAACACCCCAAAATCGAGGTATGACACAGTCACCGCGAGTACACGCTACCAACCGCACACCCGCAAGGCTTAACTTAAACTAATCCATTAAAATATTACAATTCAAGTGTTTAAAAATTTTAATTTCTAACAATTTATATCAAATAATCTAAAGTAAGAATCATTAACATGATACACAATTATTAAAGTAATATTCAAGTGGACAAGTTACACAAGTTACTTGGTTCATACCCAGAGTAACCACTGACCTACAATATATCGATCTTCTCACCAATTGATTCGGAACCTGAAACCCACAACCAATGTAGAAACAATGCAAAAACAGATATTCAGTTCTTGTCACACAAACCCTAAGGTACATGATCAGGAACTAACTACTGGCTAAGTTTAAAACAATATTATAGCTATACAAATAATTTAGATAACATCATACATAATCATTATTTCATCATCATCTTAATACAAAACATGTAATGCATTATGAGCACGGTAATTACTTTATGGCCGGCTTAGAGGGGTAAAAAGGTCAAAGAAAGGTTGGTGGAGAGTGGTCTATATAAGGACCACTTGAAGAAGTAAAACCAAACCTTCTCTCCTTGCCTTCTTTCTTTCTCTCTAACCGCCACCACCTCCATGGGCAGAATTTTGATTCTCCCATGAAGCTCTTTTTCTCTCTTGCATTTCTATAGGTCTCATGTGTTGAGAATAGCTAAAGGTTAATTGCTAGAATTACTTGAAGAATGACAAAAAGGATTACCTATCTCCTTTCTCTTGCTAGCACAAGATTTGGGACATAGCCAAATTCTTTGGTGGACTCGAGACCGATTAGGAGGAGGCGCATGGAGGCACGCCATCGACTCCCATGCCGTGGTCGAGACCCGCGAATACGATTTCGCGGGAGGTACATTTCTCCTACACCTTCTCTTGTGTCGATTGACTTAGCACTAGATCCTTGCACTTGTTTGTGGTTAATTAAGTGTAATTTGCTTCAAAAATTAAAATTGTGCATTTGCTAACAGCATGTTGTGTTTTATACCTTGATTTACTTACTTAGACCTGATTCTGAGCGTGATTTTCACATCGTGCAAAACACGATAAATGATGCATGCGGAGATAACCAGAACTTCAGCAACCTCATCGGAGGGGGATCAATGCATCTATATAATTCATATATCGATACATCAATAAATCATCTATTCAAAATTGAACATTTTAGATCCGATAAAAACCAATCCTCTAATAAATTGATTAAAACAATTTGATTCAATTGAACACATCAAGAAAACTAAACCAAAAACATCAATGGTATCACAGTAACAAGTCATGACTGATCCAACAATATGATGAGTTGGAAAAAAGTGTGTTTTTCATGGAGGTCAAAATTAATGTTGTTCCTTGGAAAAAAAATGATGAAAGAATGAAAAATGTAACAACTCATAGGCGCGTACCTTTTGCCAACTTTCAATCCGAACCGTCCGATTTAATCTTAATGGTTAAAATTTTTTCGGACCTATCAATATGGTATTATTCATGGAGAACTCATCATTGATCACAATTAAACTCTTCTGTAATAAATTCATAATTCTACAAATAGAGGAGAGAATAACTATTGTAAGCAGAGAGAGAGAGGAGAGTGAGAACTGAGAAAGAATACAATTCTCTAAAGGAAAGTATATTGTCTCCTATTTTAGGAAAAAAGAGAAATAAATATCATTTTTCTTTTCGGATTTGTAAGAGTTGTCAAATTTATTAATACTCATACGGAACAAAATGACCACTAGAAATTAAGGCCGATCATTTTTCAAGCGCTTGCATCATTACTTATTACTTCTATTCAAACTTTTAAGGTTGTCTTTTCAAGTCATAAAGAGAGAGAAGTAACATCTCTACTGTTTTTTTTTAAGGAATGATTGCAATACTAGGTAGGCCAACAAGGTATGCAAATGATAAATGTCCTGGACGTCAATACATGCATCTATATATATATAGTTGTTAATAATTTACAAATTACAAAGATTGTTATGTTTTTTTTTCCTATCTCGTGATGCAATCTATCTCAAGAATTATTTATTCAAATTCAATTTTATTAGATTAAATAAATAATGTAGATTATATAAAAAAAATTAAAAACATTGCCTTTAATATATGTAACTTATATATATTGTCTATTTAAATTGCAGCATTGTTAAGTAAAAATATTTATATCATTTACAAATAAAAGTACTTTACATCAATTATAAGTTGTATTGTATATTATCAGTAGGCCACTAGTATTTTGAAAAAAAATGATCTTTTTCTTTGATCGAATTGACTCAGTGTGCTGGTTTAGTTCGTTCGGTGCATTCATTCGTCGCCTTTTGGTCGAATATTATGAATGAATAAGGAAATGTTACTATAGGTTCCTTTTTTATATATAATAAATATAAATATATATTTGTGGTGTCGATTACCGTGCGTCCATGCAAATATTTCCAAATAACTTCCTATTCGGTCAAACATTTGTAATATAATAATATTAAAATATTACAGAAGAATTAAAACATTTGAAGATATCAAAATATTTATATTATTTTTTAAAAATTGTTCATATATACTACATCAATCTTTCCTGAATATATAATGCGGGCTATTTGAGCTCCGGCGTCATATATGAGCGGTTCTTGACAAATAATTATACTTTGCGATCATTTAAACACAAGTGTTAGCGAGCCACACGGAGGTTTGATTGCAACGGACACGGAGGATCCAGACTCCAGAGTGATCTAACAACAGATATTTTATTATTATTATTATTTTTTTTATTTTTTTATTTTTTTTTAAAAGACAACAGAGATCAACGGTGGCCTAAAACATTGACGAATTGTTCGGCTTCTTACGGACCAAAATGATAATGAGAAAAAAAAATAGAAAAAAAAGAAAAACATATAAATTATATGGAAGCCCAAATACATAATACTATAATAGATTGGTCGACTTTGGACTTTGGAGGGAAAGGGGTTTTGGCGTTCCCTTCTTTCACTCCTTTTTATTTATTTATTTATTTGTTTCTTTTTTGGAGAGAAAAACAAAAGAATTGAAGCGAGATGCCAGTGGCAAGACCAGAATCTCAGGAGCCTCGCGTAATCGCCCATGTCGACATGGATTGCTTCTATGTGCAAGGTACTTTTTCTTCTTCTTTTTCTGCTTCTGCTTCTGCTTCTTTACAATTACGATTATGATTTTTTGTTTAATTTCAGTGGAGCAGCGGAGAAACCCTGATTTAAGAGGTGTCCCGACTGCTGTGGTACAGTACAACTCTTGGAAAGGTGGTGGCTTGATTGCTGTTGGTTATGAAGCTCGCAATTTTGGCGTCAAGAGGTCAAGTTTCTCTACCCACTACCATTTTGGCTTCATTGCTTTTAATTCAATCTTAATTTCAGGTCCATGAGAGGTGATGAAGCTAAACGGGTTTGCCCTGATATTCAACTTGTTCAGGTTCCAGTTGCACGTGGCAAAGCTGATTTAAATTTATATAGAAGTGCCGGCTCTGAGGTTAGTGCCTCAGTGCTTCCAATTTCCAAATAACAAAACTAACTTTTTTGTTTGTTAAACTCAATCTCAATTATGGACTTCTAATCCTAGATCTTATCCATTCATGACTCTCATCAACAGGTTGTTGCCATACTGTCGACCAAAGGAAAATGCGAGAGAGCCTCCATTGATGAAGTATATCTTGACCTAACTGATGCCGCCAAGTCAATGCTTCTAGAATCTCCTCCACCGATGTTAGATTCTATACCTGAAGAAGCACTAAAATCCCATGTTTTGGGTCTTAGTTCGGTAATCATTGCTTTTCTGAATAGCATTATATCAACATGTTACATGTACAAGTTAAACATCACTACCTTCTATCCACTATTAGACAGGAGAGTAGTTTAGGCTTCCTCTTTATTGGATTTGTGGAAAGGATTTAGTATAATGGAAGGGCATCACAATTTGGTTATCCAGGGATTTGTATGACTTTCTTTCCCTGAATTTTATGAAACATAAGAAGCTTCTAATTGGAAGAAGAATGCTATCAATTCATAGGGTGAGAACAAAGGGGAGGATGATGTGAGAAAGTGGCTATGTCAACCTGATGCTGATTATCAAGACAAATTACTGGCATGTGGGACCATTATTGTAGCAGAATTGCGTGTCAGAGTGTTGCAGGAGACCAAGTTCACCTGCTCTGCTGGAATTGCTCACAACAAGGTCCGCAAATTTTTCGTCATTGCTGATTAATAAAAAATGAATTCCTCACTGGCAAAAGCTTCCTGCAGAATAATAGTTTATCAATGAGGCCTTGAACTAGAGAAATATCTCAGTGCCCCTGCAAAAGCTTTGAAACATAACATACACCTTAATCTCATTATCTTTGGAAAAGTACCAAATTTTCACCTTTTTTTCTTCTTCATTCTGTTTTGAGACACAGTAGATGAGGGTACTTGCATGGCGGAGCCAGAACATTTTGATATAGGAGTCAAGTATTATCTTAAATATTGATGTATTACTGTAAGAATGATATTAAAAAGTTATAAAACTTCAATTATGGGGATCATACTCTTAACAATTCAGGGTTTCAAATATGAAATTTTGACAAAATTACATATATAATATATAATTTTGTTCATCAACAAGTCTAATCATGCTAAAAATTGTTATGCGCTGACCCTGACTTTGTTGGGTTTCACTTCTAGACTACCCCAACTTATTTGGGACTAAAGTCTTTGTTAATATTGTTTCTTGTATTTAACTCCATTTGTCTCACCTGGATCCGCCTATGGGTACTTGAGGCATATCATACTTACATAGGTTAGAGTTAGACCATCTAGGTGAAGGGGAGGGAGGAGATTGGAGTTTTTCATATGATACATTTCATGCTTTTAGGATTATGCGTGAAACTTTTATGTTGGATAGGAACTCTTTTTCTTTAATTTTTATAGGCATGCTCGTGGTATGATATATTACAGGGACAGAAGTGGAAAATATCCCTTAAGAAAAAAAAAATTCATTTGGCTTTCCACTTGCTTGAGTGCATTTACTTTAAACTTCAGATAAACATTATTTTACTACAGTGACTACTTACAAATATATCACATTGCTGATAGATGTTAGCTAAACTTGCAAGTCCAATGCATAAGCCTGCTCAACAGACCGTGGTCCCTGCAACGTCAGTGCCTGATCTGCTAGCTTCCTTGCCAGTGAAGAAAATGTAATACATCAACTTCTATTCCTTTTTCCCTTACTATTTTCTGAAAATATTAACTTATTTCTAAAATATTATCATTGTAGGAAACAATTAGGAGGAAAGCTTGGTACCTCATTACAGGATGACCTTGGCGTGAACACAGTTGGTGACTTGTTAAAATTTTCAGAACAGAAATTACAGGATCTTTATGGGATTAACACAGGGTATGTAGAGTCAGATTATCGGTTGGGGTCATTTTGCAAATTATAATGTTAACTGTTTTCTAATATTTTTTCCTCAAAAGTAACTTTTTCCTCTTTTATTTTCCCTTTGGTTCTGGGAAAAAAGGACGTGGTTGTGGAAGATTGCAAGAGGTATAAACGGAGATGAAGTTGAAGATCGGCTTTTACCAAAAAGTCATGGTTGTGGCAAAACATTTCCTGGTCCTATGGCATTAAAAACTACTAGCTCTGTAAGATTGTGTTTGTTGTGTGTGTGTGTGTATGTGTGTCTGCAAGCAATATTATAATCGTGTTGTTTCTTATTATTTTTCTCACTAAGTTTTGGCCTTTTTTCAAACTATGTGGAGTGTTTAGGTAAAGCAGTGGCTGAACCAATTATGTGAAGAACTAAGCGAACGAATCCAATCAGATTTGGACCAGAACAAGAGGATTGCACAAACTCTAACCCTCCATGCAAGGGCATTTAAGGTGCATTTTCTTATTTCGACAGTTGGATATCGCTTTTGGTTTTTTGGTCCTTTTGTTATGGATTTGTGCATTTTTATCCTTCAGTTTTACTGTTTAATATGTCACCCTAAATATACTTTTTCTTATAGGAGTAATAGTTAAATTTTTCTTTCTTTTTTTAGGAAGATGAATTGGTCCCGCTGAAGAAATTTCCTTCAAAATCTTGCCCATTACGGTATGGTACCTCTAAAATTCAAGAGGATGCAATGCACTTATTTGAATCAGGCCTCAGTGATTTTTTGAACTCAAAAAATCTGGGGTGGGGCATTACATCTCTCGCTGTTGGTGCTAGTAAAATTGTAGACATACCGAATGTATGTTTCCACTTCTATTTGTTCATTTAATTTTATAGCTTTTGTTGTAATTTATTATAGAAATATATATGCCAGTCTAATCTGAAGCTTTATTTGTTCATTTTATTTTTATTACTTCTGTTGGAATTTATTGGCTTGGCTTCAATTTTTCTACTGAAGTTACTAAGTTCCTGAATGAATTTTTTTTTTTTTTTGTTTATTTTCTTTAGCTTTCAAATTATCTTTGTTTCGTTACTTCTGTTTCTTTTTTTGAAATAATTTTGTTACATCTGTTTCTAGCATGTGGAATAACTTGTTACAGCTATTATCCTTTCATCATTGCTTTCAGGGAACAACCTCAATTTTGAAGTACCTCACTGAAAAACGCACTTCTTGCAACTCATCAGATTGCTCAGATGCATTACCAGGAGAACCTGATCATGCAACTTCTTTAATAAGCCAAAAAGATGCAGATACCAAATCCTACAAGGAGTGCAAAGTTCCTTTTGAGAGTGAAGTTGAAGAAAATCCTAAAACTAAAGCCTCAAGGGAAAGTGCAAGTGACAGTGAAGGGCTCTTTGATAGAGATGCAAATGTCAAGGTTTGTCATCTGTTAACATCCATTGTGTGATTTTCTGGTAAACAACTTGATATTTACTAAAGCATGCCACTACTGTAAATTTGGCAATAAATTACTCTTTGCCCCTGCAATGCCTCAAGAGTTGGTTTTCACACCATTAGGAGGTGGAAAATGCCGATTGTTGTCCCTGTATACTCCACTTTCTTAACATAATGCAGTAAGGAAAGAAGGTTTGAACATCTTTTGGAAAAATAACTTATACATGATTATGTTTTATCTGCAGAAGCATTATATGTGACTACATGTTTAGTTTTGCTGGTGAATGCATGATACTAATATACTTTTCACTGATACCCACAGAATTGCCTTATTACGTACTATTTATTTCTTGGTCAGGGAACCATTCTAAGATATTTTTCTGGTGGCTGCTCATCCAACCAGAGAAGCACAAGTGAAGTTGAAACTAATCAACTAGAAGAAGAAGAAGAAAAAATTTCCAGCTCCACTGCAAACATAACAAGTTCGCACCCAAACCTGAACTTGAACCAGAACAAGAATGCATTATCTGAAAATTGGATTTACAACATAGAAGAAATTGACCCGTCAGTTGTTGATGAATTGCCATTGGAGATACAAAGGGAGATAAGGGGCTGGATACACCCATCGAAGCGTATAAATACAGCCAAAAGAGGTTCCACTATTGCACATTACTTCTCGCCAGCTAGGAAATAGTGTTAGAATCATGTGTCGTTCATCTCTGATTCTGTTAGAGGTGAATAAAACTGTAGAATTCTATGTACATGGGATCGCTAGAATAGCTTTGTTAGTTATGTTACGAGAAATTTCTCGTTGCTAACCTGGTTTAATTACATGTGAAAATTGTTACTGATAGAATTTGCATTACTTGGTTTATTGAGTAGTGCTATGCTCCTGTTTATCAAAAAAAAAAAAAAAAAAAAGAAAGTGTTATGCTCCTAATATCTTCAGGTAGTGCATGGTACTTGTGTGGAACACTGGAACTTAGGAATATTGTATATACAAAAAAACCCATGTACCACAGTAACCATCTGCTCTCACTTGTAGGGAAGCAAGAACATTTTTTTTTTTAAGAAAATAACTCGAACAAAATCAACCCAAATGCCTTATCCCCCCAATTAAAGAAAAGGTTAAAAGAGAATACAGAAAATCCTAGAAGCATTTTAAAATCTCCTCTGGAGGCAAGAAGCAATCCTCAGAGAGGCCAGCCACGTTGAATACTATGTCATCAATCTTCCATGCCTCTTCGACCCTTGTCCTGCTATGCATCCCTGCAGTGTCTCCAAACCGAAACACGGTTGCCACTGACCTCCCATGGTGGGCCACCATTATGCCATCGGCCTCTCGGTAGTCTTCCAAGGTGCTACCTATTGTTGTCTCCCAGTATACTGCAGCCGACCCCGCCACCTGGACCCTGGTCAACTGCGAGTCTTCCAAGTACATGAGCAGCCCATTCTTCTGGCTAAAGTAGCTGTTTATTGTCATGCGAATATGATAAAGTTAGCTTAATACAGTAGATACAATATCCTTGTTGGCATAGTAAAATTAATGTGACATGTGCTGTACCCATATAGGACATGCCGAATGACCTCGGTGGGGCCATCGTTCCTTTTAGAGATGGCTGCTCGGTCTGCGGTTGCCTTCAAAACAAAGCAATCCTCATCCCCAACCCGCTTCTCTCCAAGGCACCGAGACTTGGAAAACATTAGAGCAGTGCTTCTTGGATCCAAACCCTTAATTAATTTGATAAATAAAAGCAACGGCACAATTAATGTTAAAAGAAATTGGTAGGCAACTGTCCTGCTTATCAGTTAGGTGAACTATTTCTTTCTGCAGAGAGCAACAAGTTGATTATTACAAACTATTACTGGATACTTTAGGGATTACTAAACGTGTTTACTAAACAAAGAAGGGAAAACAATATTGTTACGCATGCAACAGCCAACAGGGCCCCAAGCTTTAACATCAACTTATAAATTATAGACATTGACATTAATATATTAGATCATTTGAGTACCATAGTTGGCGGCACTTTTTATGAATTGCAATGGTACCTGAATAATGCGTCTCAATGGACGGTGGGGCCCACGGGCAGCATGGGTCCCGAGCCAGGGCAAATGCCTCCAGACAATTTTCCCATCGCTTCCTGCCACCACTCGGTAACCCGCCACCACCAGCTCCACCAGCCATCGGCCCGGTGACTTCTGCCAGACTACAAAGCATCCTGTCTCACTGGCTCTTTTTATGTGTCCCTCTGACTCGCCGGACCCACAAGCCAGCCTCATGCTCCCGCTAGCGTACATGCTTTTCATGCTGTTTTGAAGCTTTAGGCACCCTGTTGAGGCTAAGAACTGCTGGATTATGTACTTGGCTGATGATGCCTCCTACATTTTTAAACAATAAAAGTAAATTTGCATGTAGCAATTATTCAATGTAGAATTTTCAATAGAATTGCATTTCTATCTTTTGGAAAAATTTTGTACGCACTAATTGTAAATGATTTCTACTGAGTTCACAATAAAATGTGGCGTTGCAAAATTTTTAACAATTACATGGAAAAAGGATCAGGTACACAAATTTTCAATCATGACCAATCTAAACCAAAAAATTATTTCATTAAAAACTAGTTTTTCTTTTCACTTATTGAATTCATTTTTTTTTCAAGTATGTTAATTAATGTACATCTAATGATTAATGGTATGTATGTGAGTCATTTAATGTACATCTAATGATTAATATGTAAGTCATAGTGAGTATTTTTTTTTTCCAATCATGTCTTTTACCTTCTAAACTTGGCATTTAATGTACATCTAATGATTAATTGTATATATACGAGTCATAGTGAGTATTTTTGTACAAAAAAGTGTTAGCATGTAATTAGATACCGGGAAAACTGTAAAAATAATGCCATTTTATCCAGGCCCAAGTGCAACTTACTATGGGGGTGTTCTTGATGGAGATGATATCATCATCATCTGTCTCACTTGTCAAAGGAATTGGGGCTAGAGGGCAACCAAGCACACCCAAAACAAGCCTGATGTTTCTCTGGGTGCCTTTGTCGGTGTGTGCTCTAAACCAAGTCTTGACTAAGTGCCATGAGTTCTCCTTTCGTGCTTTGTGGCAGTCTTCATGCGACTCGGGGTCTGGATCTTCTGTCAGTGGCGTCAGCTGGTGTTGCTGTTGCATGCAAAACATGTCAGCTGGCGCCTTGGTGCGTCCCTTTGGAACCATTCTCACACAAGAATGATTAATCAAGGAATTTTTTGTGAACAATATTCTTGGAGGTTTTTGAAGTAGATAAAAACAAATATCAGGAAGTCCGAAATTGGTTTTGTTGGATCTGGTGAAAACAGAAGTTTAGGAGAGAGAGAGACAGAGAAGGTGTTTGCTTTTGTGCAAGAGAGACAAAATAAGGTTTAAATAGCTGCCAATGTGAGAGACGGCTGTGTGCATGTTGGTCCGGGAGTTATCCTCTAAGGCTTTTAACTTTTTCTTTTTGTAATACAAGAAAATCTTGGTTTTGTTGTAATTTTGCACAAACATTTATTCCTTCATCTAACTTTTTGATAGCAAAGGGACCAAGGATGGTCCCTCCAGCTCTTTCTTTATCAGTGCTGGTAAGAGTGATGGCCCAATGCTCTTCATGTAGTAGCCTTGCAGTTGTAGCATTGAAATCCTGTTTGGTCAATTGAGCACAAGTTGGTGCCTCTTCTACACTACTCTCTCCTATAAGAAATGTTTTCTATCTCCAATCTATCCGCCAACTATTATTTTAGGGGCGCAGAAAAAGGAAAGAAAATGCTCTCTAGTATTTTGACTCTAATCTAGCCATGCTACCAAATCAATTAGGTGGCATCTCAAATTCTATGCGAGAACTAAATATCTTTCAAAGATGCAGTATGTTATTTTAGTACAAAATAATTTGAGAGTTCTAAGAAATGCGGGAGATGCATTCTTCATCAACTAATGTCATCTTCTTCTTTGTCTAGTCCGCATTTCATTCATTAGGTGATGAAGTATATGTTTCAATATGTTTTTAAACCTGCAATTAATATATTTTCAAAACGTGCAGACAATTAATCTCAATGAAACAATTCGTTACAAGCTAATTTAGATTCTCGATCGGTGACGGGTATTAATTGCATTAATTAATTATTAAAGATATGTTATTAATTGCTGCAAAAAAATTTGAACACCGCAATGTATCTTTCACATGACACATTTTAAACTAGTTGTATTAATACATTTCTTCCGGCTTAATTCTTATATACTATCGTTTTTCCCATTTATTTAAATTTGGTTGGTACGTACTTCTCAATACATGATTGATACTTCCAAGTCAACAACTTATATTGATTTATTAATTTATAATGAGAAATGCGAAAGTACAATATATGGACGGATGGATATGTTCTCCATATTAAAAAATTATAAAAATTAACTTTTATATATTTTTTTAAATTTTTTACTATTTTATTGGTATTAAACAAACATTGTTATTAGACAATCCTTAATCTTCATGGAAATTGATTAATGCCATTTGCAGTTTTGGCATCGCTTACCATCGCTTGAACAAAATAAATACATAAAACAGATAAGATGAACATATAAATGATCAAAGTGAACACTTAAAGTTTTCCACAGTACAAGGGTGATGTCAGCACAAGGTTATCTCCATTCCCTAGAACAATGGCCACCTCCATTTCATATTTCAGATTAAATATAGTTTAGTTTTTTAATTGTTAAGGTGTCTTTAAAAATCCATTTGGCCATGAAAATTTATTTGTGTACTCACAAAAATATAAAATTTGTAATATATAGAGTTATAAAATAATTTAAATAATTTTTTGAATCTCATAAAATTTAATCTGCATAAATGTTTCGTTTTAAAATTGTTTGGAGGCATTGAAAAAATCATTTGACTATCAAAATTTATTTACTTACTCACAGATATATGAAGAATTTAATTATGTAAAATTTTATAATTATAGAATTATAAATATTTTAAATAATTTTATAAAACTAATAAATATTGAATCTCCAAAATTTTATAAATATCATTAGGTTTTTAATTATTCAAAGAAATTTATAATTTTATTTGTGCATAAAATTCTATATAAATAATAGCAAAATTACAACAAATCCAATCATGCCACATAACTTTTTTAATCTGATCATACAATTTTATGAAATATGGAATATGTGGTATTTTTGTAAAATTATTTGAGGACATTTATCAATTCAATTAGCCACAATTTTTATATCCTTTATCACAAAAATATAAAATACTAGGTAATATAAAATTTTATAGTTAAAAAGTTCTAAAATATTTTCTTCAAATTTCTAAATATGATGACTTAATTCTATTATTTCAAAAATATAATTCTATTTTTCATTGTTTTCGAACCTTTTTAAATTTTGATGATGTATAAAATTATATATACATAAATAACAAAATTTAAAAAAAAGATCTAATGAAATGAACTTTTATAATTTTATACTTTCGTAATATTTAACGTAATCCTTTTACTTCTATAATTTTTTTGATAATAAAATGAAATTTACTAATAATCAAATTTCAGCTCTTTTTAAACATGTGATTTATCGATGAGAATTAATAAAATTTAATTATAGTTTTATCGGATTAACAACCGAACATGTTGATAGCAATTTCAATGGATATTGTTTCATTCTAAAAATACAATTATGATAGTATTGCACCTATCCTTGGCTAACGTTATGTAAGAATGGTGATTGTTACCTCTAACTGTAGAAAAGTGTCTATGAGATAGTATTAATGGTACCTTCTAATCTGACTTTAATTCCATTAAAAAAATAGTTATCGATAGAAATATTTTTTTTCATTTTTTAACATATATTTTTCAAAAATATGGAAAACAAAATTTAATCGCGTGAAGCGCGTAATCTTGGCTAGTTAATACAAACTTTGATGAGTCAGAAGTTTAAGCAATGTACAAAATTATTTTTCGCTGATTAAGTGTAAGTTATTGTATAATGTTGGAAGCCTGAATCATACTTAATGCTGATTAAATATGCACTATTGTACAATATCAGAAGAGGGAACATTTTGTACATGATTCATCTGGTGCATCAACACTCGTTTACTGCACAACGTATGAAAATACATGCGAGGAGCTAGAAGAAATCTGACAATCCACTATGTGGTATATCTTTTTGCGACTAGCAAATTAGCAATGACTTTTATCATAGAGGTGATTGATTTAAAGTGGTTACGAGTTAAATTTTGCCTTCCCAAAACAAAAGCAAAGAAAATTTGTTGAGTGCATTACATGTATATTGAGATAGGCAAAAATCAGTCACGACTGACGGATGAACTCGTCAGCTGCGATTAAATCTCAACTTTTGAGGTTCTAATAGCTAATCTGAACCGTTTAATGTGTTCTCCATATTGAAATATCATTGGAGACCAAATTTTACATTTTTCTGATTTTATTTACTATTTTTTTTAGATTTTTGAAGGGTCAAGAATTGTTTAGATTAAGCATTTTTTTAAATACCAAATAAATACTAAAAAATTTTAGAAAAAATATAAAATTTTGTCTCCAACGAGATTTCAATATGGAGATACATTGAATGGTTCAGATCGACTATTAGAATCTCGAAAATTAAAATTTGATCGTAACTGACGGTCTCCGTCAGTCGCGACTGATTTTAGCCTATCTCATAGGCTCCGTTTGGATAAGATGTGGGAAGAAGGAAAGAAGTATTGGGAAGTGTGTAAATTTGTGAAGAGTTTGAATTATTTATAATAAATTTATTTTCTTATTCTCTTCTTCCCTTCTTCCCAAATGAAATCCAAACGGAGCCATATGTTGGTGCGCTTTCTAATTTTCATTTTTTTTTGACAATTCAATCTCTCTCTAATATTACTTTCATATGATGTGTGCTGTAACTGAAAAACACATCATAAAAGTTGGAACAAGACGAATAATGACTAATTTGGTAAAATTTTGTAGAGATGTATGTTACGGACCTATAGTATTTTACGAAGTAATTAAATCATCTTTGTTTCGGATTCTTTTCTCGAAATCCAACCTACAATACATAATAGTGAAGTTAATAGGATTAATTTTATTTATATTCCAGTGTGTAAACTTTGTATGGATCTTTTTTTTTTAGTTAATGAAATGCCCATGGGCTTAATCTTCAAAAGAAAAAAAAAGTGAAAGAATAAGTTATCTATGCTTCGGACTCATTCCTCAAAAATCCGAGTTCCAAACCTACGGTACTATTCAATTTATTGTTTATATATTGATATATTTTTTGAAATTAACTTTTATATATTTTTAGTTTTTTACTATATATTATTATATTTTAAAATTGGAGGGTCTATCGCTCTTCAATAATAATACTTTTAAAAAATATCAAAATAAATAGCAAAAAAAATTGAAATTGGTTCCTAATATTATTTCAATATGGATAACAAAATAAATGTTTCAGATTAGTCGTTTGAAGGTCCAATTTAGAGAAACGAATCTGAAGTAAAACTTTATTTTGCGGAGTACCGTAACTCATCTCTATTTGTATTAGTATTATTGGAAGAATTACTTATTACTAAATAATTGTCTCTTTCTGTCGATATTTGACGGATTGGCTAGTGGAATAAAGAAAAATATAATGATGAAGCTGTTATTAATTTATTATTACAAGTAGAGACGGTTCAACTGCATGCATTCATAGAAGTTTCTTTAATTAGGATCGAGATGCTTAATTAGCTGGGAAGCAAATTTAAACCAAAGTTTAGTGTCAATTACTTGAATTTTTAGTGATGAAAGGTATGCTATGAAGATGTAGGATTTTAGTATACGTGCAGCATTTATTTATGTCATAAGAAGGACAGTACAACAACAGACACAATAAATGTGCTATCCCGGCTCCAGCATTTGTTACCGCACATAGACTAGTAATTATGTAAACAAACTTGCTGACACTTATTTTCAAAGCTTTCCTTTTTTTTGGCTTCTCCCCTACTGTAGTTAATTTATTTGGTCTTACTTAAATCAGTAATTTTAAGACTGGAAGATACAACTATTTTAGAATGATTTAATTTTATAAGGAGAAAAAGAAAATATCGTGCTTGAAAATTTTAAAAAATGTAGAAGAAAGTGATATATATATCCAATTCGCAAAGATTCTGTCCTTTTTTTTTTCCGTCCTCTCCTTCTCGCTTGCTGTCAAGTGTTTTACATTTAGCTTACTAGATTATTTTTATAATAAAGAATCAGAGCTAACTTCGAAATTTCTGATTTGACGGCCCAGCCGTCCAGGTTCAAAATTATCTCAAAATCTAATATATATAAACACCGTGAACTAAGGAGCCAAGAATTCCTTTTAAGGGAATAGATACAAACTCCTCATCTTGCGACAGTTAATTCGAAAACTGACAAACTACAACAACAAAAAATGCATTATTAGTTGGAAGTGTTACATCAAAGAATGATCTTTTGGACTTTAAAGTGTTTATAACTCAACCATTCATAACTAGTTCACAAGTGAAAAATTCCAAATAAACCATGATAAAGTGGCGAAAGTTGGTAATAATACTCTTTGAAGCTAAGTTTTTAGTGAGGGGGTAAGACTGAGGAGGGTAAACAGCCCCTTTCTGTGTGGGCTCTACGAAAGACATCATTTGAATGGGGCCTCCTATCTTAATTATAAGCTTTTTTGGTACACATGTGCGATCAGACAGTTACAACTAGGGCTGTCAAACGTGCAGAACGTACGCGGAAGTTAGTACTTTCGTTTACGTTCCGTAATAATGAACGTAATTAGATTAAGTTACGTTTACGTTTCGTTATTAAAACGTAACTAAAATTTTTTACGTTTTCCGTTCCGTAAAATTAAACGAAACAAACGTTAAAAACGTTAAATTTTGTTATCGTTTGAAATTGGTCTCAAAACAATTCGCAAAGATATTTATGTTACTGTTTAAGACTTACCAGTAAGCAAAAAGGGAAACATAGCAACTGGTACCAAGCAATTTCTCTTGGTTTATCAAGTGTTTTCAAACAACAACTGGTACCAACTATCTTAAAGAATTATAAACTTGAGCAGAAAAAACCCACAAAACTATCTAAGAAACAAAACAGAAAGAAATTGAAGGAACAATATCCAAAGTATTACATATCACAAATCCAAAATTATTACATACCAGCAAATCAAATAATTCAATATTTGTCCTTTCTAGAAAATCCAACCGAAATAGAATAGGAATTGTGTAATAAACCAAGAGAAAAAAAATTGAAAAGAACTAAGTCAGATTTAACCATTTGTACCAGTACAGTAGCAGACTTGCTGGTTAATAGGTACCCTGCATGTATATCTTCTTGCTAAGGCGTGCTTATAGAGAAGGAGCATGGTCAGGAATTGGCTGAAGACGAGCATATCTTTTTTCTAAGGTGTGCTTGGACTACAACCCACCCAATCTATAAATGACATAATTGGCTACCTGCGTAGTGAATTCCTCATGAAAAAGACCCACGCTGTGTATATGTTTGTTCTGGTATGATTTTACTTGCTGCAAAGAGAGTGTGTGGAAAATCAAATCTACGCCAGGATGGAGATGAGTGACTAGTGAAATGTATCTCTTGAACTAAGAAAACCCAAACTCTAAGCAGCGCTGGCACATTTAGCATTCTTGCCGAGACTCTTGTCGATAGTGATTTGACCGTGAGAATTGGATTCCCTCTCTTGATTTCGGTGAAAGCCTCAACACGCACTTTCTAAGGGGAAGAGACGGTGAGTAGGTGGAGTTGTGGTGAGGGAGATCATCGGAGGCCATCGGAGAAGTTAGGTCGAGGCCTCGAGGGAGAAGAGGAGAGAGGCAGCTACGCCTGCGCGGCGCTAGGGTTAGGAGATACAAAGAGAGGCAGACTCGACCTCGAGTATATCTCCTCTCCTAAATAAATTGTGGGCTGACAAATTAACGGGCCGACGGAATAACGTTAAAAACGTAACGAAATTGGGCCGTTTCGTTTCCGTTCCGTCCAGCTGAACGAAACCAGAAACCATTCCGTTTCTGTTTCGCTAGCTGAAACGGAAGCAAAAACCCTTTCATTTCCGCTCCGTTTCGGACGGAACGAAACGGAAACGTTCGAAACGGAGCGGTATTGACAGCCCTAGTTACAACACATCCGTTTGGCCCCATTTGTGGTTGAGTAACATAGCAATTTTTCTGGTCTAACAACTTCTTATATTAGAAGATTTTAAATTTATGTTTATTCAAGACCATCAGTGATCAAACTTAGCAAATTCAGTTTCCATAAATATATTTAAACGATCTCAATGGATCAAGGAAGAAAATTCTTAATAAATGAAAAGAAAATCCGGACCTATTT
Source organism: Rhynchospora pubera (assembly GCA_028095005.1). Classification (NCBI taxonomy): domain Eukaryota; kingdom Viridiplantae; phylum Streptophyta; class Magnoliopsida; order Poales; family Cyperaceae; genus Rhynchospora; species Rhynchospora pubera. The sequence goes on along the minus strand of CM051461.1, from coordinate 263,253,866 downwards.
TTTTAAAAAAAGAAGCACATATCTTTTTTTTTATCCTTTTCTGTTTCTTTGTATTAATAAAGCAACTCTAGGGATGTGTAAATTAAGTAGGTATTAATGATGTACGGGTGGATGCCTAAAGATCACAAATCCGTATAAATTACTGGTATAAGTAAATAATAATTGGTTCTGATCTTAGGAGCTCTGACACCAAGAAAGATCCTTGGTATGATTGCATATTTGCATGATTTGCATCTTCTTATTATATTATATATAATAATTGTGCTATTAATTAGATGGAGGCTTTACTTTATAATAAAAAAAAAATAGGAGCCATGTGCACGACCATAGAAAGGTTCAACATGTGTTGCTGTATGAAAATTGCTGTTATAATGCTTATAGAATAGAGAGAGAGAGTCTGCTCTTATATTGGGATCCTAACCCAAAAAATTCGGTTTGTTATCCCTAATCAATAAAGCATCATTTGAATCAAAGTTTAACTAGCCCCAAATTTGGATTGTTTCTATGGCATGGAGTGGCGTGTTACCCTGTGTGGCGGGTCGCTGGAGAAGTCATCAACATGATTTTTAATAAAATGTTTTCAACAGCAAAACACTTAACCGAATATATACAGTAGATCTAAGCTGTTGATTTGCACCTAAATGCTTGACATTAGATGTCACATACGACGACTTTACCTTTTTAGTCCGATTCATACAAAACATTACGGGGCTGTTTGGATATGTTGGGATTTTGGAGAATTTCAAATTCCTACATCCAAATTTATTATAAACAATTCAAACTTTTCATAAAATTACATACTTCCTAATAAATTTATGCCTAGAAATATGAAATTCTCCAAATTTCCTAAATTACTAAGCGATCCAAACGTTCACACCGGCAGCCAGAAAACTATTTTTGTTACAATTATTGAATGACGTGTTTTAAGGCTAGAAAGGGCAAGTAACCTAAGATTCGTTTGGGTTGTGAGAGTAGAACGAAGGCCCAAATGACATCCTTCATTTTAAAAGGGAACCTGGTAATTTTAGATCTAATTTTGGAAAACACATTTTCTAATGAATCAATGTTTAACGAATCAATGTTTAACGCATTTTGACAAACTTTCTAGGTCTAAATACCATCTTCAATTCTTCAATAAATTCACGAAATTGTTTATTATCATTTATCATTATGCCATCTGCACCATTAGATCTGTTAATATTAACATTCCGCAATGTGTTCCGTTTCGTTCCGTCCAAACGGAACGTTAAAACAAAAGTGAAATCAGTTTTATTTTTGAAAACGGAACGGAAACTAAATTGAAATTTGTAAACGTTATCGAAACGGAAAACAAAAATCAGCTGAAATTAATGGTAAATGAAGGACGAGACGTTAAACATAACAAAAATCTATTTTGTTTGTCAAAACAGAACGAAAACCAAACAACAATTTAGTTCCGTTACTGAAATGGAACAGCAAACGAAAACATGTTGTTCCGTGTTCCGTTTCAACGTTGACAAGCCTATACACCGTCCACAGGGGAGCACTTTTCTACTTGTTTTTCAGCACACACACTCCCATCCATCCCTTCAGCACACACTTTGCCTCTTTTTTCTTCTTCAGCACACACTTTGCTTCTCTTTTCTTCCTCACTTTGTTTCCTCCTCTTATATTGCTCCCTCCAATCTGACAGGCATAGACGTTAGATTCGTCCAATCTGCACTATCCCTTTCCTCATTGTTGTCCAATATCTCCCTCCCCTCCCCTTTCTTTGCCCTTGTTCATTCTCAATTATCTTTTTCTGATCTTTCTCTACCTTTCTCATTGCCCCTTCTCATCCTCCTCTATACTTCATGATACTTAGCAATACTAAGGGATTAATTAATACAATTGTTCAGTTTGTTATAACAAAGAACTATATAAAGTATACTCAGTAATACTAAGAGAATATTTTATAGACATATTTGTCCAATTAGTTATAGCAAGAAAGTATCTAATATATGCTCAGTCAGCAATACTAAAGGAGTATCAATTTGTTCATCTTTATATATATATAAAGGGTGTGTTTGGAATGTGTCACGAATAGCTAGTTCGTGAACTAACGCTGTTCGCACGAACCAAACAACCCACGAACAGCCGTAGTTCGTGAACTTCTCCCTAGTTCTTAGTTCCCCAATTTTCACGAACTAGTTTTGTTCGTGGGCCTATTCGTGGGCTTTTGTTCTTCCCGTTGTTCATCCCTTGTTCGTGAAGCATCCAAACACACCGAAAGTAAATCTATTGTGAACCATGATGCATAGAGGGCTCCGTGCACCATGACCGTTTGATCGGTAATTTTGCAAATTGACAAATCTAAATTAATCAATCTAATCTATATATTGAAATCTCATAAAAAATAAAATTTTATAATTTTTAAATTTTTTTACTATTTTTTTTGAACTTTTTAAAGGTTGTCATTTTTTTGCTACAAATTAGTGTATTTATAGCAAAAAATGACAAGCTTTAAAAAATTCAAAAAAATAGTAAAAAAACTTCAAAAATTGTATAATTTTGTTTGCAATGAGATTTCAATATATAGATTGGGTTGGTTAAATTAGATTTGAAAATTTGTGAAACCGCTGACCAAAACGGTCATGGTGCACGAAAGCTTATATGACCCATGGTTCACAATAAATTTACATATATATATATAGTAAAATGCTATGCATAGCACATATGTCATTCGTGCTACGGATTTGTTCTTGAATTTCATTCTTCAAACAACCGATCCAAACCGTTCATTATATTCTTCATATTGAAATCTCATTAGAAACTAAATTTTACATTTTTATAAATTTTTTTACTATTTTTTTCAGATTTTTTAAAATACTTAATCTAATAAATTCTGGACCTTCAATGACAGTGATTTTCAAATATATGAGAAAAATAGTAAAATTTTTTTTAAAAAATGTAAAATTTGGTTTCTAATAAGATTTCAATATGTAGAAGATAGTGAACGGTTTGGATCGGTTGTTTGAAGCATGAAATGTAAGAACAAATCCGTAGCACAAAATTATCCGTGATATTCATAGCATTTTAGCAATCATCTTATTTCTTGATCAGCTTATTTTTGTATGTGTTCACCTTGTTTATCTTGTCTAGTAAATTTATTTGTTGTATATATTTACTTTTCTTTATTGTTTAGTGTATTTTTTTTATAGGTTCACTTTATTTATTGTATTTGTTCAATTTATTTATTGTATCTGTTATTTTTGTATTTTTGTGTATATTCATCTTGAAAAAACAAGATAGAGTCCACATGGGAAGATGTGAGATAATAGAAGGCAAAGTATAGGGAGAGTGGAAAAGCTTAAGGGATGGATACGGAGGGCATAGCGAGGGAAAGGAGATGAAGACGAGAAAAGAGAAGGAAGAGGAGATGAAAGACAGTGGGAATAGGTGAAGGGAAGAGAAAAAAGAAGGGAGACAGAAGAAGAGTCGAGAAAGACATCAGGGATGGAAAGAGAGCAAGCCTATTTCATTTTTGTCTGTGATGGTTAGAGTACTTTTTGTTTGTACTCTTTCTTTATTGTAAAAATTCATCTTAAAAAAAAAAGGTGCAGAGGAAAAAAAATTAGAAAAAGAAGAAACCAGTACTTAGTTTGTTTATAATCATAGTTTTTTTTAAACGTGTATTTAAATTTCTTTTAATATTTTATTTTTAAAATATGTTCAAACAATAAACATATACATTAGAAAAATATAAAATTATCAATTAATACGTTAAAAAAATATATAAGAAATTATGTAGCGATATATATACTGAATTTATAATGGGAACAGCCAGCCTCAGACTCAAGCTCAGTACGTAAGGGGTATAGTCATTCTCATCCACACATAGGGAGCCATCCCCTTACTTCTACCTCACATCTTCTATACTTAGTTAGACTGATACTTATTACTAGACACACGGTACCCCACTAAATATTCCATTCACACCTATCTCTCACCATGCATTTGACCAATCTGTAGCCTCATCTAGCAGTCCGTCCCGTCATCCCAACTCTAGTTCTTACGATTCTTCCTCCCCTATCTAGTCAGGTTTTTAAATAAATATTAATATTTTCTATTAATAAATATTAATATTTCATATTATTTTTACTATTTTAATTAAACTTTGAAATAAAATTAACGGTATGACTTGGATCGGATTCTGTTCGAAGCACAGTTTAATACTTTAATGATTTTTATTTTGTACTTTAATGAATTGTAAAAGCATAGTTTGGATCGGATTCTCGAAATCCCATCCAAGTGATTTCTTAGATCGTTTTTTCGGAATCCGATCCTACAATACCATATTTAAATTTAAAATTTTTTTCAATTATTATCAAACGATGAACAGTAAAACTACTATTATTTTTTCCAAGGGAAAAACCTAAGGTCTGGTAAGGTTTCAAAGAAGAATGAAGGCCCAAATGATTTCCTTTGATTTTAATATCTGCTTTGATTCAGCCCGAAATTAGTGGGAACAAGTTTTCACAATAAGTCAATGATAATGAAGTTCGACCAAGATATTTTCTGGGCCTAAACATCATCTTCCTCTGGACGATGAGACGTTGAATTAATTTCGAGTTTTATAGGACGAATTTCGGCTGATTAAACAAACAAGCCTGTTGTTGGCATGTTGCATTCTACTGAGGATGTCAACTTACTCCTCGCAAGTATTTTACCTATACTTGTTAGAAATAAATTATTGTTTCTTTATTTTCAATGGTCTTGAAAACATATAGCACAGCAAACTTACTTGCAACTTAAACCTTCGGTGTGGAAATTACTACACATGGGTTTTATATTTTTTGTTTCTAGTAAGAAGTTTGAGAGGAGGGTTTCTTTTGTAAACATTATTTATTTATTTATTTATTTTGAAGAATCTTTTGTAAACATTATTGACTTAATCTTTTGGTCTCTTTTTGAATTTCAATTTTGGATCTTTCATTTTCTATTCTCTCTCTCTACTTTTCAGGGGACGGTTATGCACCTATGCATACTGATAGCATGATACTTCAACATGCCTTCATTTTAACTGAACTTTACTTTGTTGACTTTTGCCATTACGTATAATTTGGTTTACTGTACAAATATATTCAAACATCATTACAATCCACAGGTTTGAGACAAAAATTAAAGAATGCCAAAGTTATAGAAAGAAGATCTGCTTTATTGCGGAGTCTAAATCATGACACTCCATCTCTCCAATTGGATCCTCCCTCGATCATGCATTAATTATTTTATTATTATTATTATTCAACATTTCAACTCAAATTTCTTTCAAATGAAAATGCCTTCGTTCTTCCCTACTGTTTTTTTTTTTATGTATTTCTGAAAATTGAAGCTAGAGATTTCTGCAATGCAATATCATGGCTCCAGCATTTTATAATTTTTTTCCTTTTGTTGCCATAGGATGCACTTGTAAGTTGTAATATATTTTGTCAGCTTCTACTGATTAATCATAGACGATCTAATTGGAACGAAAAATAAATAGTAATACAAAACTAATAATCAATGAAATGTTAAACCACCAAAACTTGCAAAGAGCTCAGAATCTCACACTTCCGAAACCAAATTATGCCCTAAAAAATTTATACAATAAGAGTGCAAAAAGGGGAAAGGAAGTAGCTAGGGATCAAGCTATATGGGATTTTACGTGGCACCCCCATCAAATCCAATTTACCTATTAGAGACTGGATTATGCCCACTTGGAACTTCATGCTTACTACTATTGAAAATCTCCTCTCCTTTTATTGACCTATCAACGCCATTCCTGTTCTTTGCATCAAACCATCTCTTCTCCTCTGCATTTTGCATTTGATTTGTCACAAGTAGCAGCCGGCAATGTCGACCTCCATTCGTATGTGCAGTAAAGTAAAAGAGAAAAAACACCAGTGCTAAAATGAAAAAACACCGGCAAGGGTTTACAATGCTCTCAAGCTCTCCACACGGTAAATGCCGGCCTGCATCAAGCTCTCAGCAGTTAGTGCCAGCCAAGTTAGGATGGATTGCCATGAGACTAAGAATTATGATGAGGCGCATTAAAGTTCAGTTTAGTTTCTGGCTTAGGTTTAGTTGGATTTGGATTGTTGGTTGTTCGATCGTGTGAGCCTGTGAGGTTATAATACTTTTTCTGTTGTGTGTGTGTGTGTGTGTGTGTGTGTGTGTTAAACTTAGCTCTTTAGCTGTTTGATTCGCTTCCTTTGAACAGCAAAATTGTATCTCTTTAAGTGTACTCTTTAGATAATACATTTTCTAAACCCTGTTTGGTTTGTGACGTGTGAAACATTTTTTTTTATCATGCATTTTGGTATATTTTATTGGTGCTCTTGCTCAAAAAGAATAATAAAAAAATAAACATAAATAAAGTCAAGCGATACAATTACTTACTGTTCTTGTTCCTTCTACTCAAAAGCAGATGTGATGCGACTATTCAACATTAATTATTTTATCGTATCAATTTTTTATTATTATTTAATAAAATTTGTAATATTCGACTGCCTATATATTTAAAACAGAATATTCTGAAACTTAAGTATATATTCACAAATAAAATAAATTGTAAAAAGAAAGCTAGCTGGCTAGCAGCAAGTACTACATAGTAGCAAGGAGGATAACCAAATCCTAAGCTGCCAATCTAGATTCTAGGCTCAACCCAAATACAATTCATAGGCTCTCTTATATGGTAACAGTCCTCTGGATAGTACTCGTTAGTTTCCACAGTGTAGGATGCGTTACTCTTGAGATGTTCATCAGCAAACCCCGAGAAATATATCAGGTCGCGGCATCTTTTCTCTGGACAAGGCACTGCAAGAGATGTTTTATGATTTAGAAATATTGTAACGTCCTCTACACCAAACACTTCTCTCCAAGCCAATTGTGGTCGGTCTAACTTGAAGATGCGTAGACGATCCTTTGCACGTTCTCTGAACACAGTGATCATATCGCCCCTCGATTCCATGAAATGGCATTGAATTATTCTGTCACCACCTACCACCATCTCAATTGGTGCTTTTATTTCGAAAGTTTGAAGAGTTTTCTTTGTTGGATTGTAAACTGAAAGCTCTCCGTTAAATTTATAGCAGTATAACTCACCCGAAGTGAAAACAGGGTTACAGGGCATACAATAACCAAACTCATTGTTAAAGCTCAATTTGTTCCATTCATCTTCACCGTGGCTCCATGTTGATATCTCAAGAACCTGTAAATCATTAAAAAAGACTACAAATACTATGCAATCCGAATTGGCTGGTGAAGAGCTTAATGACATAGCAGTGGATCTGTTAATATCAAAATCTGGAGCTGGAAGGCTAATGAACTCTCTCGTCAGGGGGTTTATTAAAAAAAGGTATTTGTTTTCTTTCGACGCAAGGACCCATCCGTCTTTAGAGTAGTGAAAAGTAAGATTCTTGCCGAACCCAAGCCATGTAGTGTCTATAAAGTACTCTTTTCCATGTATGGGGTCAAAAAACCTCCACGAGCAGCTATCATTGGTGGAGTACATCAGCCATGGGTATGCCATTGCATCTTGAATGTGACTGGAGACAGAGTTCCAGGCCTTGCAAATGGATGAAAGGCGAAGGCAGTCGACCAAATTTAGTCGTGAAAAGAGTAGTTGAACCAATTCTACGGGCAGATCAGCCCATGGCCTTGAGATATCAATATTGTGTTTTTCTTCTTTCTTGTGGACATGGGTTCCGTCAGACTGCCAGAGGAATGCATATATATCAGAAAAGTTTACACTTGTAACTTAACGCTGATATTGAAGTAATTGTGGAGTAGATGTTGTCTTAAATTCGAGCAAATTCAAGTTGCTGGTATACTTGCACAATTACACTTTTCCTTTTGTTTTCTCAACAGTTAGTTTTTGGCAACTACCAGCTAAAATTTTTCTCTAGCTTGCAGAAAGTGACAATAAAATTACTACAAGGTCAGTTCCAAGTAAATTTAAATTATTCTATCAGTCAATTCACAGCCACGTCTTCTTCTTTTTTTTTCCTCTTTTGAGGGTCAGGTGGCAAAGTCAGCCACGTGCCCACATGTTCTATATATATAGACAATCAAACCAGTTTTAGTTCAGAGTTGTATCCCTGAATCATTTATCTTAAATGGTTATGATTAGAAAATAGAAATTGATGTACAACTTATTTATTCTCTATCTGTATCTTTTGATTAGTTCTTTTAAGCCTTGGGGTAAAACTGTTTTTTGTTTAAAACTTTAAATAAACCGTAATTTTATTACATATGTGCTTTTTCTTTTCTTTTTCTTTTTTTTTTTGTATTTTGCATAAGAGGATCACACAATTACTGTCATAAGTTATAAGTTTTGCATTCAATGTGTTTTATAACAGAAGAAGTATGATTGGACATACAACTGCAGTTAATCAACAGGATCAGAATGTCACTGACTAACCTTGTATGAGCCAATGGAGTGAGTGAAGCTCAAGGTCTTGCACTTGCCTTTACTTGATCTGAGAAAGATATATGAAGCACCTTAATATATAAGTTGCATCAAACATGGTAGCTATAATAAGAGAGAGAGAATCGAAGGCACAAATAGGTTAAAGTAGATATGTAAAATGTAGCATACCGATTGACTCTGGTTGGCATTAACCAGCATAACTTGCATATCCATTCTGTTGGTATTGGTTTTTTCAGTGATAAACAAAGGCTGACAGTTTGATCCTGCATACAAATCTTGTAGACTCCCTCTCCATGAAGAAAGCCATAGTTTTGATTCACAACGTATATGCAATCACGTTGTGTTCCCGCTTGAGTTGCTGTAAGTGCTGAATTCTGGATCCCACCTAAGAAAAATACACAACCACCGATGCTCTCCACATGCTCCCAAGTTTGATCTGAGGTCTCTAGACGATGAACTGTACAAGTGGCTGGTAAGCCTCGGCGAAGATTACTAGTGGCCACTAGTACTGAGAACATGTCATTACCTGATACCACCAAATGATACCATCCATCAATTCTGTTTGGCATCTGAATTATAGTCCAACTGCAATCACCATTTAGTAGTGAATCCTCATTTATGACCACAACTCGAAATGCTACTAGGGAGCCATGGAGAATGTATATCTTTCCCTTGAACCTCACCACTTGCCCAGTGAATCTATGCTGATCATCAGGATTTTCTGAATCATGAATTGATAGTGATACTTTAGTCCATCTTACATTCAATTTTGGTCTGCAATAAAGGATAAAATCTCTTCTCCTCCCAACAAAAGAGACCACACACTTTTTGGATGCTGGCGAGGATGAGATAACACAACCGCCAAGGTAATTGAACGATACACTGCGAAGGGAAGGGAGACAGACTTTTAGCTTTGGATCTAAGGTACGGTGTAAGAAAAATGTTTCTTTTGTCAATTTGTCTGCCAATAGAAGCCAGTTCTTGTAGAAACCTAGGCACAGCTTCCCTGTAAACTGCGGTATGTTTCTCTCTACAATACAGCGGTTGTATGGATCCATAAATTCTTGTGTTTCTGACCCCCCATGCAATTGCATTAGCCATGGTTGATCACTAAAACCCGAAGGAAACAGATCTTCACATTCACTGACCCCCATCTTCAATAAACTTCTTAGACAAACCTGAATTTACATAGAGTGGGAAGTTACGAATTATAGATATTTCCTGATGTCGAATGATGACAACATGCAACATCTCAATACAAGCCATATATATTCGATTAATATGACTTCTACATTGCCTAGTATGACCATAGAGAAAGTGGGTGCCAGAAATTAAGCACATCTATGAAATATAAGAGAGTTTTTAACGGTTTATAAAGCGGCAGATGAGGGTTAAATCACCAAGTTAAACATCTTCTAACAGGACCATTTGAAATTAAATCCTATTTCTTTGAATTAAAATAAACACAAATGGTTCTTGTCAGATATGTTTTGAAAATTAGTGAAGAAGCCCAATATGGATTAAAACAAATCGATTATTATTAATAGTGATGCATATTCAATGATCATGTAAATTGACACAAGAAATATCAAGGAGAAGAATCAGGACTATATATAAAATTGACAGATGGATGTTGTCACCAGTACGATTGACTATATTACCAATGTGCAATGTGGTATCAATAAATTGCTTAAAACTGATGCCTGAGTAAAATCTAACAGAGTCTACTTTGGAAATTGCTTCGTTTATTAATTAGTTGTGCCTTCCCTGATAATTGTTACTGGATGTAGGGCTGTATCAATAAAAAAAAAAGATAGAAGTTAATTAACTTAAGCAGGACCGTGAGAGAGAGAGAGAGAGACCCACCCAAGTTGTAGCTTTTGAAGCGGCGAGATGGAAGAGATGTATGTTGAAAGGGGAGTTGTATGTGTAAGAGGGATAAAAACAGGGGTCATATATATACGCAAGAGCCTATGCTAATTAAGAAAAAGAAAAAAAGGTCAAAATTTTCATGAACGAAAATACCAGCTCTTTTTTTTTGAAATTATGAAAATGGAAAAAGTTCAATAAAACTCTTTTCTAATAAATGACTGTTTAATTTGGTGTCCAGTAATTTCGTCTCTGCTGTTTTGGTAAATAATTAATTAGCATTAGCATATATGGCACAATTTGTTCCGCAATCAAACCCCAATTCGGAGCAATAACGCATGGGTCCGTTTCTCTTTCATAATTTAAAAAAAAATTAATTAGGTTTATGTCATTGTAAAAATTTAAAATTAGTAAAATGTCATCACAAAATGATAAATTATTTTTAAGCCACTACAAAATAGTAAAAATTAGTTTTTTGCCATCTGCCTATTGATATGACAATATTACCCTTTTAAATATGCCATTCTAAAAATTTAAAATTAGAAAAATGACATCACTAAATGAAAAATTAATTTTATGTCACTATAAATTAATAAAAATGTGTTTAATGACGCTCTAAAATATAAAAAAAACTATTATATCATTATAGGCCTTGCCAAACTCCGACATATTTCTATTTATACATGACTAAGGCCTCCTTTCGTAACAAAAATCTAAAAATCAAAGGAAGAACAATATACCTCTGTTTGTCGCAAAAAATAAATCAAATGTTTTTTTTTTTTTTTTTGCAAAATTCGTTTTCCTCTAAAATATCAAGTAGCTTCGTCGAAATACGAAGGTAACATATGGGCCATTTTAAGTGCTTCCGCTGAAAACTGAAAAGTAAGAAACTTGATTTGGTTGTTCATATTTTCATATTATTTTATTAGTCTAAACAAGCAAAATACAAAAATCTTATTAGAGAGGAGAGCGAAAAATTCAAGGGAGATCCAAATATCAGAATCTTTAATAAGGCCAGTTTGGGGATTTTTAGAAATAATGAGAGATTTCAGGATGATATTTTTAGAATTTAATCTTTTATGGAATGAGACAATAGCACATATCTAATTTAAACAATTGAATAATGGCATAAATCTAATTAAAAATTAACAATGACATATTAGTAATTAACTATTTTTAATAATGGCATAAATCTAATTAATCTTAATAATAACGAGCGATTTAAATTTATGCCTTAAAAAATTAGAAATAAAAAGATCCGCTAAACATAAATTATTTTATCGCATCGCTAAATTACAAAAGATTTATCATTTACGCCATCGGTCAATTGACTTTATTATTCTGCCCTTCTGAATATGTCATAAAATATTAATCCCCTTTTCATCTCTTTCTTACTATCTCTCTAAATAGCGCAACCCTCTCGTTTGAATTCTCCTTCGTCTCTCTCAGCTTATCCAGCTCCTCATTTAATTACCCATCTTCCTTCAACATATTTTATATTTAAATATTCTGCTCTGAATTATACTTTTCATTTAAATATTATGCTCTGAATTATATTTTACATTAAATATTCTGCCGTAACGAGGTTTGACATGCTCAACATATTTCATTGGATGTAGGTGACAAGAAAGAAAGCAATGTCCTAGATTAAAATAAAATAAAATGCATACAAGAAAATAGCAGACAATATATATATACATGCAATTGTTAATCTTTTGAACTAATCTTTCTTAAAAATGAGTGGTTGAGATTAAAATCCGGTTCAAAATTAAACCTCATGGCAGAATTTTCCTAATCTTTTTTAGTTTTGTATGCCACCTTTTTGCAGAAAGATCACATAGATCCTTTTTATGTATTCCGGTATATTTTTTTGGGAAATTGATTACTGCCATCTGCAGTTTTGTCATCCCTGTCATCGCTAAATATAAAGTGAACATATGCAGCAAACAAAGTGAACATATGGACGATCTAAGTGAACACATACAAACAAATAAGTTCAATGAAAATAAGTTGAATATGCATGTAAACTTCTGAACAAGTGATAACAACACTTTTTTGTTTGTTAGTGTTCACTTAGATAGTCTTTATGTTCACCTTAATTACTGTATATGTTCACTTTGTATTTAGCGATGAATGGAATGGTATATTTGCCGATGATACTTATAATTCCTGATTTTTTTTATATACAATTTATTTTGCTTTATAATCACGTCAATATATTTTTTTCAACCCGTTAAACATTTTTTGTGATGATTTATGGGTTTCTACTGTTGGTCCTTATATCTCATACCCTTTTACAAAGTGGAACTGTAACCCAAACTTGATTTATAAAACGAAATATTTAACCCCCGAAAGATTGGTTTCAGAAGAACAATAGAATTGGACGATTGTTATTATGCAAAAGTGACATTTTTCCTAATATGAAAATGACTCCCCTATTTCAATCTTCACTTTTCCTCCTTCCTTCCATTCCCCTCCCCTCTTCTCTCAATCTCTCTTCCTCTCATCTTTTCTTTCCTTGATGCGCCACTCTCCTCTCTTTCTAATTTTTTTTCCCTACACCTCTTCTTTTTTTTTTTTAAGATGAATACTTACAATAAAGAAAGGGTATAACAAAAAATGGTTCTCTAGCCATTACGGACAAAAATGAAATACTTTTGCTCTGTTTCAATCCCACAGTGCTTTTCTTGACTCTTCTTCCATCTCCCTTCTTTTTCTCTCCCCTCCACCTATTCCCATTCCCTTTTCTCTTCTTCATCTCCTTTCCCTAGCTCTGCCCTCTGACTCCATCCCTTAAGCTTTTCCACTCTCCTTAGCCTCTGCCTTCTATTATCTCACCTTTTCTCATGTGGACTCTACCTTGTTTTTTCAAGATGAATATATACAACAATACAAAATTAACAGATACAACAGACAAATTGAACAAATACAATAAATAAAGTTAACATATAAAAAAAATACACTAAACAATAAACAAAGTAAATATATACAACAAATAAATTTAATAGACAAGATAAACAAGGTGAACACATACAAAAATAAGTTGATCAAGAAATAAGATGAACATATATATATTTATATAGAGAGAGAGAGTTTTCCTAGGGTGAGTTGCAACTCACCAAAAGGTCCGTGAGTCGCGTTTAAAATTTTGAAATTTAGTTCAAAATGATCGATCCAAACCGTCTAATACGATCTCCATATTGAAATTTCCATGCATACCAAATTTAATATTTTTTCGAAATTTGTAAGTATTTTTTTTGAAATTTTAGAAAATCATTAATCTAATTAGTTATGACCGATTCAAACCGTCTAATACGATCTCCATATTGAAATCTCCATGCATACCAAATTTAATATTTTTTCAAAATTTGTAAGTATTTTTTTAAAATTTTAGAAAATCATTAATCTAATTAGTTATGAACCATTCAAAAACAGCAGTTTTTAAAAATTCGAAATAAATAGATGAACGTGTTAGAATTAATCTGTCATAATTAACTAGATTCGTTCATTTGTTGACCAGTTGATCGAGTATCAAACTGAATCCAAATTTTGCAAAATTTATATAGAAATGCATCGCTAGTTAAATTGAACAAGATCAACGATTTGAATTTGACGTTTAAATTTTAAAATTTTAAAATATTGATAAAATATGAAGTTGTGGCAACTTGCGGCACCAAAAACCTGTGGCACCAAAAACATGTGGCAATGAAAAGCTGCTCTATACATATAGAGAAAACATATGGTGCATACTAATGTACGGAAGCTTCGGTGCATACTAATGTACGGAAGCTTTGGTGCATACTAATCCGAACTCTTAGATCTGCTTCCAAACCGTCTAAAATGATCTCCCTATTATAATCTCCTTACCGACCAAATTTTATATTTTTTTCAAAATTATTAAGTATTTTTTTTCAAATTTTAGAAAATCACTAATCTAATTTTTTCTAGACACTTCAAAAATAGCAGTTTTTTAAAAATCCCAAAAAAATACTTAAAAATTTTGAAAAAAATGTAAAATTTGGTCGTCGAGGAGATTTCAATAGGGAGATCATATTGGACGGTTTGGATCGATCATTTTGTAGCAGATCCTAGAATTCGGATCAGTATGCACTATAAGTTTTCTCTCTCTCTCTCTCTTTCTCTCAATATATATATATATAGAGAGAGAGAGAGAGAAAGCTTTCAATCAAAGCGTTTTGACTTGAGTTCCGGTTAAATCCCGTCAGATCTCAATATTGAAAGTTCAAATGACTGATCCAAACCGTCAAATATGATCTCCATATTGAAATCTCCTTGCCGATAAATTTTTCATTTTTTTAAAATTTTTTAGTATTTTTTTCGGATTTTAGAAAATCGTTCATCTAATTTGTTCTGAACCCTACAAAAACTGTTGTTTTTAAAAATCCGAAAAAACTACTTAAAAATTTCAGAAAAAATGAAAAAATTAGTCGGCAAGGAGATTTCAATATGGAGATCATATTTGACGGTTTGGATCGGTCATTTGAACTTTCAATATTGAGATCTGACGGAGTTTAACGGGAACTCCAGTCAAAGTGCTTTTATTGAATCCTTCCTCTCTATATATATAGAGTAAATCTATTGTGAACCATGATGCATAGAGCGCTCCGTGCACCACGACCGTTTGATCAGTGATTTTACAAATTAACAAATCTAAATTAACAAATCCAATCTATATATTGAAATCTCATAACAAACAAAATTTTTCAATTTTTAGAAATTTTTTACTATTTTTTTCGAACTTTTAAAACTTGTCATTTTTGGCTTATAAATTAGTATATTTATAGCAAAAAATGGCAAGTGTTAAAAAATTCGAAAAAAATAATAAAAATATTTCAAAAATTATAAAATTTTGTTTGTTATGAGATTTTAATATATAGATTGGGTTGGTTAAATTAGATTTGACAATTTGTGAAACCACCGACCAAAACGATCATGGTGCACGGAAGCTTATATGAACCATGTTTCACAATAGATTTACTATATATATATATATATATATATATATATATATATATATATATATATATATATATATATATTGAAATCTTGTATGGAGATTTCAATAGGGAGATCGTATTAGACGGGTTGGATCGTTCATTTTGAACTAATTTTCGAAATTTTGAGCGCGACTCACCAACCCCTTGATGAGTTGCAACTCACCATAGCAAAACTCTATATATATATATATGTATATATATATCGTATATGCTACAAATAATCATTTATCTGACTTCTCCAATTCTATTCTAAATTTTATCTTGATAAAATTCATTATGGAGGAAGAAAAGATGATTCGTCAAGACTCAAGAACGAATACGACCCGAGTTGTATGCGATGTAATTATACGATTCAAATCAAATGCAACATGTCCATAATATATTTATTCTATTATTAAATTTAATAAAATAAAATAATATTTGGATTATTTTTAAATGGCATAAAATTAATTAGTTATTTTTCAATGGCACAT
Organism: Rhynchospora pubera; assembly: GCA_028095005.1. Classification (NCBI taxonomy): domain Eukaryota; kingdom Viridiplantae; phylum Streptophyta; class Magnoliopsida; order Poales; family Cyperaceae; genus Rhynchospora; species Rhynchospora pubera. Next base: position 263,238,078 of record CM051461.1, on the reverse strand, counting down.
CTCATAATTTAATATTTGTGGTGGCTTATTTAAAAGGGTAGTATGGTCAGATCTATGGCATAAAACAATTTTTTAATTATTTTGTAATGACATAAACTTAATTATTTATTTTGCGATGGTATTTTTCAAATATTAAACTTTTTCAATTTTGAGTGACATAAAACGAATTGTCCAAAGAAAAAAAATTATTGTTTACCAACCAAATAATACTCTTTTCCCAAAAAAAAAATGAAAAATAAATAAGTTCTCCGCTCTCCGTCTCCCCGCTCGTGCGATTCGACAAAACCCCATACTGAGCATTTCCTCTATATAAACCCCACCCCATTCTAACCTTAAACCTTTCTCCTAATTATTTCCCCATTCTCTCAAGCAACAAGCTTTCTCTTTCTTTATCCAATTCTTGAAATGGCAGCGCGCTTCTACTCGCGTCTGTCAGGAGGTACAATGGAAGGCGACGAGGAAGGCCACTATGAATGGGAAAAGAAACTTTCCCATCACCTGTACGGCGAGTATTCCATGGCTTTGGTGCAAGGTAGTTTCACGAGCCAGGATCGCTATCAGCTGGTGTCTGGACCTCTATCACATGTCCCCAGCGGACCGACCGGAGTGTTCGTCGGCATCTACGACGGCCATGGTGGGGACCACCGCTCTAAGTTCATCCATGCCAATCTTTTCAATCACCTGAAGAGTGAGTATAACTATGTCCCTCATTCTCGCTTCTTTCCTTTTTTAGTTGTTCTAAAGGAGTTTTCTGTTTCTTGAATAAAGTTGCAAGTAAATACAGTTCAATTTGGTTTCTTGCTTGATTTAGACCTTTTAATTACCCCTCTCTTCACAAGAACCTCTGTAATTCGGCAATTAATTTGTTTCTTTTTAAGTTAATTTTTACTTGTCTGTTTCTTTCTTTATTAGAGCTTTTTTGTTGCGCATCTTTAAATATCTTAAAATATACTTTTCTTGACTGTATAACTTTGCCATAAATATATAGCATTGCCATAAATATACCTTTTAGGAGCACAATTTCTGGTGGATTTATTTCAACAAACAAAGGCTAATTTTTTGTTTATACTTTTCAACTGTAGCTGCTATTACCAGTCAACATTGTGTTGTGGATCCGAATGCCATCCTGGAGGCATATTCTACAACAGAGAAGAAATTTATGGAGTATGCTACAACCAAGTGGGAACAAAAGACAAGACTGGAATCATCTGGTTCAAGCTGTCTATGGGGGGTCGTGCACGGCAATGTGCTCTATGTGGCAAATGCTGGCGATTCGCGTGCAGTTCTTGCTAGGTGGGCAAGTGAGGATGAACAACCGGTTGCGCATCAGTTGTCCGCTGATTACTGTGCTACAGACTTAGAAGTTCAAAATGAGGTTCAGGTTAATTCCTTTATTCTTTTGTTTAGTTAGCTTCTTGTACAGCTTTAATACATTGCTGGCGTGGTTTTTCGCCACCTAGCCTTCAGTTTTGCTTCATATTCTGTTATGATTTTAGGGCTTCATTTGTCTTGCAATAGAAATTTAAGCCTCAATTAGGCCTTCATTCTGTTGCCCGAAGCACTGTCCCCCAGTATTACACATGCACTTTTTATATTTTTTGTTTATGTATATTCTCTCAATCAATATCCTCATTGATTATTATAAATCAAAAAAATTCAGGTGACAAGGGCCATTGGGGATGTATATCTAAAATCCACCGAGTTCAATCACCTGCACCTAGAAGTACCCATTGTTCAACCTTTGTTAAAGTCAAAACCAAAAGTTAAGGTTTATGAACTGGGTCCTAGTGATAGATGTGTTATATTCGGCTCTGACGGACTTTGGAGAGAAGTCTCTAATGAGGAAGCTGTCTCTATTGTGAAAGCCTCTCCTCGCTCTGTAAGTGCACCACCATGAGTTGCTTTAGATTTAATTTTAGTTTGTTCTGTACCAGATTTTGTAATTCACATGTTAATTCTAGACCTGCTGACAGTGACTACCAATATTACACATATATGAACCAAGATTTTCAACTATAATCTTATTCTTCTTCTTCAAGAAAAAAAAAGAAGAGAAAACTAATTATTTCAACTTTATTTATAGTAAACTCCTAATATATAAAATGTATATAGTAAGCATAATTTGACCAATGTTTTTAACATAACTTTTTGAACATTTTGTGTTTTAAAGGGAGCAGCAAGAACTCTATTGAAAGAAGCACTGGATAAAGCCAGCAGAACAAAGCATTTGATACGCCAGGAGCTGCTTGCTGACAAGAGATTCCATAGTGACATCAGCATTGTTATTCTTTTCTTCGATCAGCATTGTTATTCCCATGATAAATCCACAGCAAAAAAAGGCTTCAAGCTGAGGCGTCAGAGGCATGGAAAAGGGCCATCCATGAAATACTTCAGCCATCCTTCAACTGTTCTGCTGAGAAGTGTTCAGGGGTTGACTGAAAAAGAGGCTCTTGAGCAGTTAGAGCTTGATGATTTTTTGGAGGTCGGGGAAGACCAACTAGAAGAAGAAATGGCTGCAGATTTGGCGGCCTTCACAAACTCATTCTTTATTCTAGAGTGATGAGACATTTGGGAGAACTTCTTTGACAATTTGTTTAGGTTAATGCTAAATTGCTAATTGATGGATTGAATGTAAAATAGGTGGATGGATGGTTAAAGAAGAGTTTATTGTTTTATTGGGCTGGAATCTCATGTTAGATTCATATTTTTTACTTTTTATTTAGAACTGGAAAGGAAAAACCTAAGGTCTGGTAAGGTTTCAAAGAAGAATGAAGGCCCAAATGATTTCCTTTGATTTTAATATCTGCTTTGATTCAGCCCGAAATTAGTGGGAACAAGTTTTCACAATAAGTCAATGATAATGAAGTTCGACCAAGATATTTTCTGGGCCTAAACATCATCTTCCTCTGGACGATGAGACGTTGAATTAATTTCGAGTTTTATGGGACGAATTTCGGCTGATTAAACAAACAAGCCTGGTGTTGCATTCTACTTAGGATGTCAACTTACTCCTTGCAAGTATTTACCTATACTTGTTAGAAATAAATTATTGTTTCTTTATTTTCAATGGTCTTGAAAACATGTAGCACAGCAAACTTACTTGCAACTTAAACCTTCGGTATGGAAATTACTACACATGGGTTTTACATTTTTTGTTTCTAGTAAGAAGTTTGAGAGGAGGGTTTCTTAATCTTTTGGGGGCCTTTTGGATGTGGCCGGAATTTCAAATTCCGGGCATTTTATATGTCAAATTTATTATAAACAATCCAAATTCTTCACAAATTTACACACTTTCTAATAAATTTATGTCTAGAAATTGCAAATTCTCCAAATTCCCTAAATTTCTACAACATCCAAACGAGAGCCCTTGGTCTCTTTTTGAATTTCAATTTTGGATCTTTCATTTTCTATTTTCTCTCTCTACTTTTCAGGGGACGGTTATGCACCTATGCATGCTGATAGCATGATACTTCAACATGCCTTCATTTTAACTGAACTTTACTTTGTTGACTTTTGCCATTACGTATAATTTGGTTTACTGTACAATATATTCAAACATCATTACAATCCACAGGTTTGAGACAAAAATTAAAGAATGCCACAGTTTAGAAAGAAGATCTGCTTTATTACGGAGTCTAAATCATGACACTCCATCTCTCCAATTGGATCCTCCCTCGATCATGCATTAATTATTTTATTATTATTATTATTATTATTATTATTATTATTATTATTATTATTATTATTATTATTCAACATTTCAACTCAAATTTCTTTCAAATGAAAATGCCTTCGTTCTTCCCTACTGTTTTTTTTTTTATGTATTTCTGAAAATTGAAGCTAGAGATTTCTGCAATGCAATATCATGGCTCCAGCATTTTATAATTTTTTTCCTTTTGTTGCCAAAGGATGCACTTGTAAGTTGTAATATATTTTGTCAGCTTCTACTGATTAATCATAGACGATCTAATTGGAACGAAAAATAAATAGTAATACAAAACTAATAATCAATGAAATGTTAAACCACCAAAACTTGCAAAGAGCTCAGAATCTCACACTTCCGAAACCAAATGCCCTAAAAAATTTATACAATAAGAGTGCAAAAAGGGGAAAGGAAGTAGCTAGGGATCAAGCCATGGGATTTTACTGGGCACCCCCATCAAATCCAATTTACCTATTAGAGACTGGATTAGGCCCACTTGGAACTTCATGCTTACTACTATTGAAAATCTCCTCTCCTTTTATTGACCTATCAACACCATTCCTGTTCTTTGCATCAAACCATCTCTTCTCCTCTGCATTTTGCATTTGATTTGTCACAAGTAGCAGCCGGCAATGTCGACCTCCAGTCGTATGTGCAGTAAAGTAAAAGAGAAAAAACACCAGTGCTAAAATGAAAGAAATGATCAAGGGGTGCTTATGGCAAATGCAACTTTTCACAAGTGCCATGCATGCAAAATGAATCTAAAATCAATCAAGTGGCTCATTTGATATATAGTAGTGGTGGAATGTATGAAAGGGAGAATGAGTTGGGAATTGGGATGGCAAAACAAAGACACCTAGTGCTGAAAAGTATGTGTGAGCTCTATCTGGTTAAATCACAAAAAAGCGGGAATCTCTAAAAGTAAGCTTCGAGTTACCTTTGAGAGCACCAATTTGCACTCTAGTGCCCCATTATATCTACAAGTTAAAATATATACGACATGGACAAAGCTCATTTAATGTAAGCTGACTGTCTTGGTGTAATACACATTATAGACCTCCTTTACAATATATAAAGATCACTGTATCGCAATTCGCAAAGCAAAGTATGAAGCAAAGTATGAAGTAAAGCCAAAACTTTAATATATACGTCTTGATTGTAGTAGTGTAACTATCAGGTTCAACTTTCGAAATTGGCCTAGTTTAAGAGTAATGTGATTTTTCAATATAAAAAGTTACCACTGTGTCATACTGGTAGTAATACTACAAATTATTAAAAATAATTTGCTAAATAACACACAATTCATCAAATTGTTAGACACAGCTTACTATAGGTTTTGTGTTCGTACTATCAGTCTATCAGATCAGGAGCAACTTAGGTGTGTGATAGCACAAAGTGTCCTTGCTGGGGGGTTACATACACAACTAGGAAATCCCATTTCAGAAATTGTTAATGATGTGTTTTTAGTTCCTGAGATCTGACAATACCGGATTTTTTTTTTTCTTGGGTATTTTAAGGGGTTTTTTTTCTTTTTTTGGTTGAAACAAATATGCCAAGTTTTCAGCAATATAAACCAGTGCCAGTCATGAAAGCTTTCAGTATGGCTCGAGTCATGTAATAACATCATAATTTCAAAAAGTTTTGCGCCAAAATGTATCGCAATTCGCAAAGCAAAGTATGAAGAAAAAGGGATGATTCTTTCACCTTTTGGTCCCTTTGGTCAGGAAAAAATGTCTTCCTTTTCTCTCTCATCTCGGGCTATAAGGACAGAGCCCCAGGACGATTTTGGGTTTGAAACTTAATTTCAAAAGAAAGATTTTGGGTTGAAAATTTTGGGGCTTTGGTCTCCGATTCAGGCAGCATTTCAGGGACCACTGTTATTTCAAGCGAAAAAGAGAGTATGGCTAAAGGCATCGGCTCTTTTAATTGAAAGTTTACAATTACAAAACAAAAAAGATCACTGTTTTTCTGTTTGCTTTGTGAGCTGTGACCTCTCTACATCAATCACCTCTCTCCTCTCTACTTTTATCAACCCCGAACATTTTTTTGATAAAGCTCCATGTTTACCATGCCCATTACTTTTTTCACGAATCTAAATAGCTACACAAAATCTGACATTCTATTTTAGCACAGTATGTTACTGGATCTGAGCCAAATCAGCAGCTGGAATGTAGCCAAACCGAGCAAGCTACAGTGTACAATGGTGTGACTAGACTACAAATCTCAGCATTGTATGAAGCAGCATACAAGTACAAACAACACTGTAGCAACATTAAATAGGCTAAGTAATACAATCACAAAGACTACTCTGCGACAATAACAGCTTAAAAATACATATGTTATCTAAACGCAAGCCAATAAGGTTTGATTATACTTGGCAAAACAAAAGTGACAAGTAAAGGGATCTGAAAAAGGTATTAACATTTTAACAGCCATGACTCACTTCTTCATCAAAAGAGGATGCAAGAGAGAAAAGATATTTTATAGTAAGAGACTAAGAGTGTTATGACATAGATCACTTGTCTTTGGTCTTGTTTTCTTCAACTGCTGTTTGATTTGGTACAGGTTGGATCCTGACATAGGGCTTCCTTGTCAGTGTCTCGCCTCTCAGAGCAGCAACGTACCGGTCATTGGTATCCTCTTTCCTCTGAAGTTCACCAAGAAACTCAGCAAGCCTCTCCTTGTTAACTTGTCCCATCATCTACATTGCAGAAGCATCATAAATAACTCACAAGAAGTAGTGAGTGGGGGGAAAAAAGAGGAAGGGTTTCAACTTTCAAGGGTATATTCCCATGAAACGTAAATAATTTTACATAAATACTTGCACAGTTGCAGGCGTTGCATGTTGAGTAGGGTAACAGCAATCCAGGCCGTTGTTGGTCATTTGTGAAAGTTAGTAAAGTAGTGTAATTTTGAATAAATTTTCATTCATGTGGCAAGTTGTAGGCCTGAAATCTGGTAGCCAAGCTAATAAGTAGGTATGGTAACACCCTGATTAGAAGCCAAAAATATGGGGTGGGATTAAAAAATGGAAATCCCTTTTAATTGATCTTCGGTGGAAGAAGTGAAGAAGAAATGTGATTTGTTAAATCAAATGGAACACTTTGGTCTTGCATGAATCAATAAAATCTGTTGTTGGTTTGTTTTGGTTTTGATGAGGGCATAAGTGAGGTGGTATGAGAAATTGCTTGGTTTGGTTTTGTAGCATACTATAATTGATCAGGTTTAATGAACTGAAGATACTGGTAGTAGAGAAATGAAATGGATGTGGGTTTGCTAATTGCCAAAATTGGGCTTGGCCTTGAGACTGGTGAGTAAGTAATAAAAAGTAATAATAATGAGAGATGAGAGATGAGAGATACGTTGGATTCGGGACGAGCGGTGCGGCGGAGGTGGGACTCGAGATGGTCGGAGCGGGAGGGGGAGTTGGTGGTCTGCATGACGCAGAAACCCACGACACCGGGGATCACACCGCAGAGCGCCGCAAAGGTGAAGAAGAAGGGCTTGGAGTCGCGCGTGCGCCGCACCAACCACCGCCATCCCACGCTCTTCTCCCACAGCAACGACATCCGATTCGATTCCTCTTTTAAAAAGATCTTCTCTTCTTCACCCGACCCGAGAAAAAGTTCGCTTCCTCTCTCTCCTCTCGACTCTCGACTCCTCCATTTGAATCTCGGATGCCTGGGCCCATCAGAGATTCGAGGCCTGCACGGCCCATATACGTTACAACTTACAAGCCCGCAGAGCCCATCCACAAGTTTCTGACCTAACCTGTACAGCTGTCCAGCCTGTACTGTATCAGTAATTCAGTATGTGTACGTTATAACTTATAACACTAACTAACTATAAGTCTATAACAGTCAACAGTCAACTAGATATTTGACCATCAAAAGACTTTTGACCTTGCACATCTAACTGGCTGCAACAGAAAGCCTTTATATTTAAAAATATATATAATATATACAATAAAAAATAAAAATCTAGCAAGCTGTATAACTTGTTTATATTTTGCTCATATGAATCATATTGGGTATAAATGAGTGTCAACTGATTACAATATGGGTTCTGTCGAACCATTGATGGAGCACTCTGCACCTAAACATTAGCAATTAAATACTTTCTGCCACTTACCATCATAGCTTTTTCTCCAAACAAGAAATTTATTTTCTCTAATAATTATAAAGTTCACTTATGCAAGGTTTGTTACAAAACGCATAGCATGTAAATACATAGTTGAAATCAAAATTAAACAATCAACACCAACATGCCAGAAAGAAACTCAATATCATCCTATCAAATGCAATACATGGCCAGGGATAATGTCAAGTGCTGAACAAACTCAAAAACAAGAACATCGCCAATCACTCTATTGAGAAATATGCATAAATATTTAGTATAGATGCGCTGTAATCAACAAACAAAAGGAGCATCAGCATGCTCATCAGTGCAATAAAGCCCTGGTTGCTGAGTATACCCTTGCTTCTTCAATTTTCGACGAGCCATCAACACCAGTTTCTTATTTGATACCTCTCCATCTGTCTCGGCCAAAATAGTCTGAATTGCATTGCTAAGTGCGCCATAGGAACCTTGAGGGCTATTTGCATCAGCTGAGGTTTGGTCGGTCTGGCACCCACTAATTAGAATGCCGTTATCAGGTAAAGACAGTTTCCTTGACCCAGCATACGCCTCTTGCTTGCTATTCACCTGTTAATTCAGAATATTAAATCACTTCAAAAAAAGACCCACTATTATTTTAAAATGGAATGGAAACTTTATAGCAGATATTGTACTCGTGGACTTAAAACTGATCAACATGGTGTTAGTCAAGACATGGGCACTGCAGAGCACCAGTATGATTGGTATGTGCTTGCCGTAATAAACTTTGTGGGGTTCTCATGTCGTAAATCAATATACTATGCACAGAAGACTTCCTCGTGACTGCAAACAATTATTGACTCCATACAAACCAGTACAAACTAATAAAATGGGTATATTATCAATTCAACAAAAAAAAGAGACTAGTTCATTGTCAGGAATAGTTTCTAATTTAAAAATTACCTTCGTCTCCAGAGCTGGTTTCACATAATCTTCATCATTATCCTGTAGCTTTTGTTTTAGGAAATCTTGTGCTAGGGACCCCACCACAGACATGAAACCACCAGACCCGCCTTCACCAGATTGTCCTCCCTCTTGGAATTTGGTAAACAACACCTTCATGAACTTCTTGACTTTCGGGCTGGAATCTTCACCAAACATGTCGAACAGGGTTGGCCGGATCTTGCCAACGTCTATGTCATCCTTACCAGTCTTCTGTTTAAGCATTTCAATTAAGGTTGGGAGGGGGAGAGAGCGGTTTTTTATGTGGCCACCACTGGGGTTTGTGGTTTCAACCTGCTCTGATTCTTGGTGGCGGTGGTGCTGGCGGTGATGACCATGACCACCAAATTCTGTAAATTATCATTTTGACAGATGAAAATAATAAGGAAAGCAATTTTATAGTCTGATCAAAGGTTATACCAATTTCTGGTACAGTTTGTCAATTGGGGCTTCAGCTAGTGCAATTTTTGTTGTCCCAATTACATTAAGTTTTTTTTCTTTTTTGTTTTGCGCAAAAGAGGGTAAAAGACAAATTCAACAATTAGCAGGAAGCTGATGGCCAATTCATGTTTACATGAACAGTAAAAAATAATGAATGTAGTATTATTGTATCACCTAAGGTTTGAATAAGTAATTGTCTAATTGATGCTTAATTGTACGTTAATCCACACTTATAGATATATGAAGGGAACAAGTGGGAATAATTATGCAGTACAATATCTACGACTGCAACCAAAATTGGAAACTGGAAGCAGCGTAAGCATCTGTATATATCATACCTTCAATTGGGAGATTAATACCGCGAGACTCGAGAGCGGAGGAGGCAGCATGCTTAATGAAGGAAGAGAAGCCGAAATGAGAGTGTGAGTCTTCTTCCTCTTCTTCATCATCCTTCTTCATGCTGTCACCAATCTGCTCCTTTGTCTTGTCAAGGAGACCGCCACTGTGGCACGAGTCGGACACAATCGTGAAGCGGCAACCTTGTGGAATCTTATCCACAAAATCTCTAAAATCATCATCTGCATACCATATATATACGAATATGGTCACGAATGCGCTCGTCAACCAGAGATTAATAAATGAATGAATAAAAAGCAAACCTGTGATGAGGTTCATGTCAGAGGGCACAATGCACTCGTCGTAGCCGGTGTCGTCGTCCTCGCCGCTCTCGGCGGGTAAACGGGTGCCGTGGCCGCTATAATGCATGAAGAGAAAATCACCGGGTTGGGCCGATCTAATGAGATCCGCTATGGCGCGGCGGATGTTGGCGCCGGTGGGCTGGGGATAGGAGGGATCGGTGTCGATCATGACGACGATGTCCTGGTGGCTGAATCCGAAGCGTTGGACGAGGCTCTTGTGCATGCGCCACACATCGTTGATGCATCCCTTCAGCTCCGCCTTTGTGCCCGGGTAGTTGATTCCGATCAGCAACGCTTTCTTCCCCATTATTATCTATCTATATGCTTTCTTTTTTTCTCCTTTCTCCTTTTCTGATAATTTTATAGACTGATAGGTAGATGTGTGTGCGCGCGTTTTGTTAGTCTAGATTGATCGTATCTATTTTATTTTTATTTTGTTTTGGATTTGAGATCAATTATTAATCAATTTTATTTTGCTTCGGTTCACTCTCACTACTGCTATTTATGGTTAGAATACATTGTTTGTGGTCCAAACTTCGTAGACAAGTGTGTAACCAGTACTCACCTAGCACTATGAGTCTACGAGTCGGAGGCTACAAGAGAATATAATAATCTTCTTCGCAGCAATATAGTGTACGGATTGGCCCGGGTGCAACCAGTAATTAGCGTGCGTTGGATCTTGGCAGAATATGATTGGTCGCCTGGTCGGCACCTTTAAATTTCTTTTCTTTTTCAATATTTTTGCAATCCAAAATCCAAATGATCTGCTCATAGTCATTGACTCATTCACGATCCGATCCGTATGGTATATTGGTATGGGCGTGTTCGTACAGTGTCGGCAATCCTTTTACTAACCTTTTTTTTTTAAGCAACGTGGCGGGTACCAATTGGCTGGTGGCTGGTGGTGTGAAATGTGGATTATGATCTTCATTTGTTTATCCGAAGTGGAGTGGGAAAATATCCGGCAAGCTGACGAAATGAATGAATGAATACTCCTTGTTCTTCAGTTGCACCTAAGGGTGCAGAACGTGTCTAACGACAACGAAACGAGGCATTTAGTTTGTCGTTTCGTTTATGATAACGGTATGTACCAGCTGATTCGTTAACAGTTTCGTTTGGACGGAACGTCACGGAACGTATATATTTACATTGTGTTTCACCCAAACGAATGACGAAACGCGTTTTGTTTACCGTTTCGTCTCTGAAACGTATTGAAATTTCACACCCGTTTACCATTCCATTTGAACAGAACGTGCACGGAAAACGGTACACGGCATACCATTTGCATCCCTAGTTGCACCATCTGGTGTGATCGTTTGTGCTGCCACATATATAACAAAAGAAGGAAGGTTTCGACGACACAATTTTAGAGTGTCACCAAGTGCCATAACTTTATTTTTCATCAATAATTAAAAAAAAATTTAATTAAATATTGAATCCAGTGCAATACGTTTCCAAGAGGTCCAACCATGAACGTATTACAATCAATGTGACATAATTAACAAGATTCGTTCATTTTTAACCACTTAATCAAATATCAAATCAGCTCCAAATTTAATAAAACTTATATGAAACGCATCGCTATTTTGTTGCACAAGATCAACGATTTAAATTCAACATTTAAATTTTAAAATTTTTAATTATTAATGAAAAAAGTTATGATATTTGATGGCACTCTAAAGTTGTGACATAGAACTTTTCTCCTAACAAAAAGGTTTGTGTCCGGAACTGAAAATTTTTTACAGTACAACGATACATTACACATTGCTTTCTCTTTTTTTCTTTTTAAGTTTATGTATTTACCTTTTCCGTTTTTTATTTCTTACTTTTTTGGTTGATTTTTGTACTGGATTGATAGCGGGAAAACCTAAATCAAAACAAGTCCTTAGGAATCATCGATCTAATCGTTTGCAGTGATAGTTTAAGGGTCGAATCTACAAAAACAGTGTTGGAATATCGATCTTTTACTTATTTAATTAGCTAGACGAATGTTCAAATCAATTTAGAGTTTAATTGATGAATTGAAAAAGTATCAAATCCTAAGGTTGATCTAAGTTTGATTGAGAATGCGAGTTCTAACACAATAACACGAATTAGGGTCAATTGTTCCGGTTGCTTTACCTGGCCTATTCAGGCGGATCCGACAGCTTCCTGGCGGGGTCGCCAGAATAGTACGATAAATCAGTTTAATCGGGTTTTATCTTTTCTAAGTACAGGTTCTTAGGCTTAAACTCTGGTCCAAATACTAACTATCGTTTTTTATTTAGTATAACTAAGTTTTAACTTCTAAACCTCCCAAAAATCCTAAGTTTCAACTCTCGTTTCTTGGCTTAAGTTTTAGGGTTTGCTTTAACTATTCAGTGGGATATCCTAGATCTCTCGATCTTAAGAGGGAATAAACTTTTCAGCTAAGTTCCGATTTCACTTTTTGAGTTTACAACCTATCATATGGTAAGCAAGTATGAATTGATTTGAAATTAGGGGTTCTTTGTGCTTAAACTATTAGGCAAGGCCTTAACCTAATGAGCAAACCTTCAAATACTTATCAATTCACAATCACAAATCAAGCAAATAAAGCAAGCAAAGCAAAGCAACTCAGAAAATTAGAAAACTAAATTAAACTTTCATTAACTACCAAGTAAAGGTTCTCTACAATTGTCCCTAACAACAATTCTAAGCTAGACAAGACATAGAATCATACAAACCAAAGTTTTCTCGAATAAACAAATAAAAGATAAAAAGAAGAGATAGAATACAACAAATGAAGTTCGATTCCTCTCATCTTCCTCCTCCGCCTGCCTTCGAATGGCCCCGTCACCTTTCGGGCGGATCCGCCTGGACCTTGGATTGCCATGTCGTGTAGAAACTCTCAAATCTCTCTCTAAACTTCGATTTCTCTCCAAATTCGATCTCCACTTCTTCTTCCCTTGAAATCTCCTCAAACCATGTTTATATAGGCTTTAGAATTGATGGGAGGCGCTCATAATAGCAGGAAAATACTTCTGGACGTGATGGGAATATGGAATAACCGTCTTCCCAAGTTAAAACTCTAAAACGGGCACTTTCTGCTAATTCAAGCAGGTTTCGGGCGGACCCGCCAGGATTCTGGCGACCCCGCCAGAAATCTGGCCGAGAACAGGTCTGGAACTTTCAGCACTGCTCCTTGTTCGTATTTTGCCCATAATTTCTTCATCCGGACTCCGTTTAAGGTGATTCAAGAACCGTTAGAAAGCTTATGAGGAGTTCTACAACTTTATTTAATCATTTAAGTCATGTTCTTGTCCAAAATCTGCATAAAAATAGAGATTATTGTAGTAACTCCTTATATGACACAAACTTAATTAAAACTAACCTAAATATGTTAAAATCTAACTAAAACACAAATATTTAGTTGTAATTTTGGGCCAAAAAGGATTGAAATATCTATATGAAATCCGTCGATCATGGATTTCATGTAATTTATTGTTGAGTAACATATTTTATTGATTCCTTGAGTGAAAGGTCGCAGGTTCGAAACCCGGCTGAAGGGTCTTTCATAAACATTTAATTTAAAAATAAGTTGGTAGTTTAGACCTCCAATTTATCTTAAAAAAAAGAGTAACATATTTTATTGTCAAAAAAAAGTTTACAATATAGCTTGTTGTATTATCATTTATTTATTTTTAAATCAGATCATGTTTTTCATAATTAAATTTGGAATTTGCTAATGAAACCAAAGGAACTCACGAGGAAACTTTTCTTATTTTGTCTTAACAAATGAAAATTATTTGGTATTAAATTATTAAGGAAAAAACTTGAAATTATAAAGCACCTGATAGGAAAATCTAATCGCCGTAATAACAGGCCGTTGAACTTACAAACCTTGGCAAAACACTTGTCACATATCCGCAAGCGAATACTGAAGATTTTGGAAACAAATTGGATTTCAAATCCTGAACGCTCCGTTTGGATTGCTTAGGAATAAAAGGAATAGTCTAATTTTAGACGGAAAGTATTGAGAAGTGTGTAACTTTATGAAGAATTTGAATTATTTATAATAAATTTACATTTAGGAAAAAGTTATTCCTCCTATTCCCATACGATCCAAACGGGGCCGAAGAGAACTAGTTGCGAGACCAAATTCTCAATAGAGGAGAAAATATACAGCTACAAATAACGCATATCCAACAACAACAAAAAAAATGTAATGTCTCTAATAATTTATTGGTGGTATATACCCTCAAAAAATTGTATTTTTCTATCAAACAGAATAAATATTTTTGGACAAAGTTTATGTTCTTTGAAAATATGATCTAATGAATTTAGTTTCATAACTTCAACATAAGATTCAAAAAAATGCTGGAGGCCGTATTACGAAAATTTGAGTGATGTTCCCTGAATACGTTGAAGCAAACTAATGGGCCACGTATTGTATTTGTAGCTAATAAAGCCTAAATTCTACAAGGAAACAAGTCGACTAGTCCAGAGTCCAGAATGAATGATGGAGCCCAAAATCCCACTCTCCATGGATATCTCTTAGTTTTAAACATGGCCTCGAGTAAATCCAACAGGTCATGTTTCCCATCTCCAAATTGTGATTCAGTTGGATTGAGGCCGGTACAACTCTAGAAGTACAACTCCAAAAATGAGTCAATCAATGAGAATTTGGAAACAATTTCAGAGGTTCTTACCAGAATAACTTACAAGCTAATATAAAATTTTCGAAAGATCAGAAATATCAAAATTTTCGAAAAATAAAAAAACAGCTAGGGTTTCTCTCCACGACGCCTCGACGTTTATCGCTTCTCGTACTCTCTCCTTCCTTTCTTGATTTTTCTTTCTCTCTCTCGCCTTTTTTTCTCTTTCGCTCTCTTTTTCTTCTCTAAAGGCCTATGTACGAATGAAAGAAAGGGAGATACGAAGAAGAGAGGGACTCAGTCAGTCAGGTATACTATATATTTCTTTTTTTATATATATTTTTGGACGATAAAAAAGAGTGGAGAGATCTGATCCGTCCATTTTAATTTAACGGCTGGGATATCGAAACGACCATGTGGTCGTTTTTAAGTAAACGACCAGAGGATCCGACTCCCTCTCACTGCTGCTATTTATGGTTAGAATACATTGTTTGTGGTCCAAACTTCGTAGACAAGTGTGTAACCAGTACTCACCTAGCACTATGAGTCTACGAGTCGGAGGCTACAAGAGAATATAATAATCTTCTTCGCAGCAATATAGTGTACGGATTGGCCCGGGTGCAACCAGTAATTAGCGTGCGTTGGATCTTGGCAGAATATGATTGGTCGCCTGGTCGGCACCTTTAAATTTCTTTTCTTTTTCAATATTTTTGCAATCCAAAATCCAAATGATCTGCTCATAGTCATTGACTCATTCACGATCCGATCCGTATGGTATATTGGTATGGGCGTGTTCGTACAGTGTCGGCAATCCTTTTACTAACCTTTTTTTTTTTTAAGCAACGTGTCGGATACCAATTGGCTGGTGGCTGGTGGTGTGAAATGTGGATTATGATCTTCATTTGTTTATTCGAAGTGGAGTGGGAAAATATCCGGCAAGCTGACGAAATGAATGAATGAATACTACTTGTTCTTCAGTTGCACCTGGGGGTGCAGAACGTGTCTAACGACAACGGAACGAGACATTTCGTTTGTCGTTTCGTTTATGATAACGGTATGTATCCGGAAAAATTTTTTTTTTACAGTACAACGATACATTACACATTGCTTTCTCTTTTTTCTTTTAAGTTTATCTATTTAATTACCTTTTACGTTTTTTTATTTCTTACTTATTTTGGTTGATTTTTGTACTAGATTTCATGTAATTTATTGTTTGAATTGTTTATAATAAATTTACATCTAGAAAAAAACTATTCCTCCTATTCCCATACGATCCAAACGGGGCCGAAGAGAACTAGTTGCCAGACCAAATTCTCAATAGAGGAGAAAATATACAGCTCCAAATAACGCATATCCGACCAAAAAAAAAAATGTAATGTCTCTAATAATTTATTGGTGGTATATACCCTCAAAAAATTGTATTTTTCTATCAAACAGAATAAATATTTTTGGACAAAGTTTATGTTCTTTGAAAATATGATCTAATGAATTTAGTTTCATAACTTCAACATAAGATTCAAAAAAATGCTGGAGGCCGTATTACGAAAATTTGAGTGATGTTCCCTGAATACGTTGAAGCAAACTAATGGGCCACGTATTGTATTTGTAATTGTAGCTAATAAAGCCTAAATTCTACAAGGAAACAAGTCGACTAGTCCAGACTCCAGAATGAATGATGGAGCCCAAAACCCCACTCTCCATGGACCATGGTCCATGGGATAGATTATAGATATAGTATTATAGTTAGAAACTTTTTTTTTTTTGATGAAAACGCCCATGGGCCTACTTCATTAAAAGAAGTCTTACAAATAAGTTTACAGCAGAGCCAATTAACAAAGCAAGCAACTGGCCGAAAGTACCCCTTGCCAAACGAAAGAAACAAAAGTTCATCTAACTAGACTAAAGTAAAGGAAAAGTAAGAATACCAGTACAAAGTAAAACCTGAAACTAACAGTGAAACTAAAAAGAGCAGGGGTAACTGCTAAATAAAAGAGAAAAAACAGTGATCTACTTCTAACTGGATACCAAACTTCATTAAGTTGTTCCATGTCGGCTGTACATCCCAAACTGGATATAGTATTATAGTTAGAAACTGAGAATGCATGGAAGTGAAGTGCAGCAGTTATAACTAGAGCTTAGAGGGGAGGGGAGGGGAGGGAAGGGGGGACCTGGAGTAAACGATCGATCGATGGATGGAGTAAATGAATGGAGGTAGACTAGGCACCAATAATGCACCATCCATTAATCCATTATCCATCAGCAATTCCAATTCAGCATTCAGCAGCTGTAACTGTAACTGTAACTGTAAGCGCTCGCTCACAATCGCGATCACATGTCAAAGCAGTTGGATGTCTCCTCTCCTCACTCGCATTTTCCTAATGCCATGTGCCTCTGTCTCCCACCTCCTCTTTTGTTTTTCTTTTTTTTTTGTAGGACCTCACCACTCACCTCTTCCGGTATGCATGGTTCCTTTGCACGACATGGAATTAATATGCTCTTTAGTTCTATAATCTATAGTTAAATAGTTTGTTAAAATTTGGTCATTTTGTTTCTCACTTATACCACAAATACGATAAATGTCATATATAAAGGAAAAATAAAAAATCAAAATTTCTCAAGCTTAGCTTGATAATGAATTTCAAGTATTGACAATGTATATAAAAATTGGTTTTAGTTGGGAATTACGCATTAATTATACGGCGTGGAATGTCCGAATTGTGTACAAAATTTCCAAGGTCTCGAATTTAACAAGGTTAATTAAATTTAGACGTACGTTATAGCATGCTATTATAGTTTTGTTACAATCCTCTTGACTCAAACCAAGAGATCCATACTACAACAAACTAAATCAACAAACCAACAATGAACCACCGACTAGCTACTACTCTATCTATCAACTAGCAAAAGAAGATGAACCAGCTGAACAACCGCGGTGGCGGTGGCAGGAGACGAGATGGTCGTTTGTCAAGCCGGCAGCTTGCATGAAGGAGTACATGACGGTGGGGCCTGCATATCGGAAACCGCGGCGAACCATGTCTTTGCTGATCAACTCGGATTTTGAGGTCTTGACTGGGATCTTTCTAGAACACTTGTAGTTGGGTGAGAGGGGCTTGTGGTTCACAAAACCCCAGAGGTACTTGTCAAACGAACCCAATTGGAGCCTCACCTGCGCAACACAAGTCACATGTATACTATGATGAGGTTGTTTTTTTTTCACAATAAAAACAGTGCAACGGTTCATTATCTTTGTGCTAGCTAGCTAGCTTGAATTACATGTGAAGTTTTTTGTATTGGTTCTTTGGGCTTCTCTATTATGTGCTACAATATATATGAAGATGCTTCATTATGTTGCCTTATTGAACACTACTGAATGTAATAATGAAGCCAAATAGGTCGTGAAATCTATATATAGATTCATTATTTCAATAGAATGTATAATAATTGCAACTACTTTAGCTTTGTAAGTACACTATCGTAATTTGCTTTTAAAATTAAGTAAATAGAATTATTTAAGAAAATATAGCTTAGATGGCTATAAAAAAAAATCAGTATCTACCTCTAGGATTCTGCTGGCATTGTCAACAACACCTCTAACAAAGGTCAAATCGAGGCCTAATTTCTCACTCAAACACCCAATTTTCCGCGCCGTGTATTGGGCCACTATTTCCGCATCAAATCCAGCAAATGCTTCCCTGTGTTATATGCAAATTAAATTGTTAGAGTAAAGGATCAGAAAACCTAATTATATTATATCATTTGCAAGAAACTTTTTGCATGTATTGTTGAGACTTGTGTGTATCCAGCTCTTGTTCTAACCTCAACTCATTCCTTCTTTTCAAAATTGTTGTCCAATCTGACCCCACTTGAGCACCTGACAGAACTAGAAGCTCAAATAGCATCCTGCCAATAATAATTTATTTACAATGTAATTTTGATTTTTGCAATTATACAAAATTAAATTAAATCAATTAAAGTTGCGTGCATTGGAAAAGACAAATGGTTGTAAACTTACCGATCATCATGTACCGGCACTCCCCATTCCTCGTCATGGTACGCAACAAACACCATGTCTGCATATGCAGAACACAAATTTATTGATCATTTAATCAATATATTGAATATGTCCAAATTGAAATTTTGTGATGATTGGTCGCCTAATGATTAATGCATATATCAATTTATATAAAAAAGTGTCAATAAAACAGATGTAATTTTGGACTGATTAATCATAATGATAACATCTTTTTTTTTAAATATAGACATTTACAGTTTAAAATTTACACGGTTATAAAATCTTTATTTACCTGAATTTGGTGTGATAAAGCTGCACCTTTTCGCTTCTTTGGAATCACATCCACTGCTTTCAAAATCCAGAGTTACCACTTTAGCCTCATTCTTCAAGGAACCAACCCTGCCATAATGGGCAACCTTGATTTTCCTCTCTTCATGTGTGAAACTGCCCTTTTGCGTGTACCCGGTCACACTGGTGCCCGGTACAGCCGGCTCGATTCTACCATTTAAATTGAATTTTGCTTTATTCTTCAAACCGTCGGATTTCAGTGTAACCGGCTTTGGTGAAACAGGTGGTGAGACCTTAGGAGAGCTGACAGCACGCTTGATTTCCTTGTGGGTATCAAATTTCTGTAGGGATTTCTTTGGTGGGGTTTGACAATTAGGGTTTATCGAAATGCGATTGGATGCCGGTTGCAGGACTGGCCGGCCATCGATTTGTGCCATGGGGGATTTGGGTTTAGAGTTGCACATTGTGTAATTGGGAAGATTTGGAGTGGTTGAAGAAGATCAGAAGGGAAGGGAGTTTAATTTGGTGATGAGTTGGAAATGGAGGGAAGGGTTCCTAGGGGTATAAATAGATGTATTACAGTAGGCAGATTGTATGCGAAGGAAGAGAGGGAAGGCCCTATTGTTTCTTTGTATGATTGGTTTATGCAAGAACTTGTGTTGTCCATTGGTTTATGGCCTAATACTGGTTTTTGGTTGGTTGTCAATTTGATTCCCCTTATCTTTTATATTATTATCATACAACAAGTAATATTTATAGCACATATATTATTAACATCGTTATTTGATGCTTTTATATATATTATAGTTGTTGATATTAATTAACTAAAATTGGCCATGGCGTTTAGAAATTCACAACAATGTGTACAAGGCTACAAGCAATCCAATTCTGGTGTCGTGCGACACCAGATGTAGCGCACCCACGAGCCGTTCGATTTGAATCTGACGGTTAATTTTTTTTCGAGCCTTACAATCCGGGTTAAAATAGGGGCCATCTGATTTGGATCTGACGGCCTGTGAGCTGCGCGACACCCATGTAGTGCGCCACCTGATTTGAGTTTGGCTACAAGCTCAAGCCTCAAGATTTATTCTAGCAGGTTATTTGCAGAATTGATATACAGAAATTGATAATCAATTGATTTATCAAAATCTTTACTATTGAAAAAAAGAACTGAAACTATTACTTAATTAACCAATAAAAATAATAAAAATAAATTAATTAGAATTATATTATATATTGCATATATATACAATGTGTCATAAGAAATGGACCACAGAAAAATATTGTTTGAATTGAAGAGATGAAAGGGCAAGCATGCAGCAGGGCCCTGCCAAACTGCCAAACAATTTGCACAGAAAAGAGAAAAGAAATGAAATGAAATCAATGAAAGAAAGGTAATTAGAAAGAAATAGGGAAGGGGCCAAGGGGGTCCCCATTATCACTTTTGGTTGTGGGTTTCAGATCAAGGCACGAGCCCTGACAGCGACCCACTTCCGTAGTTTTATTTTATTTACCTTAAAAAAAAACTATTTTTTTTCTCCATAATCAAACTTCCATCTCACACAATCTAATACAATATCAGAATAACAAAATATTCTGATTTTTTACAAAGCAACAAAAGACTATATGTGATTTTCGAACGCACACTGTTTTTCATATTTTACAAAACGATTATATTCAAAATATGACGTAATTTTGTAATTATCAAAATAAAAATTTCTACCAAGGTTTCCAATAGAAAGAAAGAAAGAAAATAACATATCCATAGAGGAACATACAGAAAGTCATTATAGAAAAGTTTACAAAAATTGAAAATTTATACATATATGTTTGAAGTTCGAAATTAAGATGCTCATACTTCTTGCTAGTTTCTTTTTAGGTATGCTCTCTTTCTCGTTTTTATGGAAAGAAGTCATAAAGTCTCTAACAACCTGTTTTGTATCACTGTCTACTATAATTTAGCAAAAAGATATACATGAACATTCGGCTTTAATTACACAAAATTTAGACGTCTTAATTAAGGTCAACCTATATACAGTTAGTCTCCATTATGCAACCATATGGTCTGTACATGACCAATAAATTGTAGTAGGCATTCAGACAGGTGAACGATACATACTAGTGCATTTGTATTTGGTTGTACTAACTTGTACACCAAGAATACAGCAAGGCCAAATGGACTTGTTTTAAGCGTGCTATTGTAGTTGGAGACCAAATCCTTATACCATGTAAAGGGTTACAGCTAAGGGCCTGAGTTATAAGTTAATGGCAAAATTGGATATAACCCCTCAAATCTTCTTTAATTGGATATAACCCCTCCAATTTTCAAAATTGGATATAACCCCCTCAAATCATGTACATTAAAGATATAAATCCTTTTAACTAACGGGGGTGATAAGGATCATCCCCAAGATCCATCATCCTCATCATCCCCGGTGGGAACTCATTTTAATTTTTTCTATTTTTAGAATATTTTTGGTCCCCACTATTTCTCTCCCTCCCATTCTTTTCTATTTTGGTCCCCACTGTTATTCTCCCTTCCATCCTTTCTATTTTTGGTCCCCACGAGAACTATAAAAATTACTCATATTAACTACAACAGTTAGTATCCAAATTACAACAATTATTTATATTAACTACTTCAGCTACAAACATAACTTCCACAGCTACATATTTTAACTTCAACAGAGCTACATATTTTAACTTCAACAGTTACAAATATAACTTCAACAGTACATATATAACTTCAAAAGTTATATATATTAACTTTAACAGTTACATATATAACTTCAACAGTTACTTATATAACTTCAACAGTTACATATATTGAATTTGTATATTTTGTTATTACATGTTACGGTCCGGAATTTCAATGAATTATATGTTTGGAGTAGATATGGGATGATGGGATGACGCTGGATTTACAATGAGGATGAATGTGATGATTTCATCATCCCTTGGACTTTCTTATTAATGAAGATATGTTAGATAATTAATGAAGATTTGGGGATGATGGGGATGATAGAATCTATGGGATGATGGAAAGCAATTCCCTTTTAACTAATTGTAATCATATTTTAATTTATATAAATCAATCTTTTATATTTCTGACCAGATTACCCTTTACCTATTGGTCATTGAGATTTTCTTGCCTTCTCATTTTATTTCCATGTATGTCCTCTTTGGAACTCCTCTATTTCTCCCAACTTTTCTGGTTTTTTTTTTTTTCCAATATGGCTCCGTTTGGATGGTGTGGGAATAAGAGGAATAAGGGAAAAAGTATTGGGAAGTGTGTAACTTTGTGAAGAGTTTGGATTGTTTATAATAAACTAGAGGGGTACATCGAGCTTCGCTCGATCCTGACTGCCTCTATCAATTTCTATCATTGTTGAACCCTAAAATATTCTCATAAATGCCGGAGAACGGTAAAGAGGAATTTGATATTTTATTCATGGTAAAAGGGGATTTGATATTTTATACATGGGTCAAATACGGGAGGTGCCCGACAGTCTGAAAATTATCCCAATCGATCGGGAGGATAGAGGCATTTTGATATTATGCAACATGTCTTTTCTAAATACAAACCATGCCTCGAAATGCCATACGAAAATAATTATATGATTTCGTAAATATTTATGAGATTGTATAAAATTAGTGCGGATATCAAAATATATCAAGATCCAAGCATATAACTCCATCAAGATCAGTGCGTGGGAATGCATCAAGATTCGTGCCACAAATATTCCATGATCAGATTTTTACTGCCCTGGCCCATTTTTATTTCGGCCCAATCCACATTGGTTCAAAGCAAAAAAAAAAAGAAGAACGAAAGGCCCATAAACACTAACGGCCCATCACAGCATCACTCCGTCCCCTCCATCTCTTCGTTCCAACTGATCCTGACGCACGCCATGACGAAGAGAAGCTCTCTGACGAACGCCGTGACGCAGGAGATGGACCCTCCCTCTCGCACGCCTGTTGACAAACGAAGCCAAGTAATGATGGGAATCTCGTTGTCTCTTCTCGCGCTGTACGCAGAGGCAAACTGCTCACATTGCCTCCCCTCTCGCTTGCTGAGACACAAAGCCAGACAAGCTCTGCTCGCATAATCCTTCTACCATGTCATCATGACAGCATTCAATTGTAAGAGAGAGGAATCCCAGCGCCAATAGATGAGACCAATTCTCTCCTCTCCAGTGAATTCGAAGTGAAGATGGTTCAATTGCATATGGCTCAGAAAATCAAGAATGGCTAAATTGATGGGAATGAAACTCAATTAATCCAATTCCATGGTTAGGCAGTCACCAGGAAGGGATTTTGATGACATTCGAAGAGTCAATTTGAAGAAACAGCGAATTGGATTTTGAAATCGAGAAATACCATGGTTAAGCACTCAGTTTGTTGAGTTCAAATTAAGTTCAGAATCCATTCTCGAGCAGCAACAACAATTATTGATGATAAGCTAGTTCAAGACCATGAAAAGCATCATAATTCTTATATCTCAGGGACCCATAAAGATGATGCCTCAATTTCATGATATGGAGGTCAAACGTTCAATAAAATGAAGAAAATGAGGAGCTTACAAGCTATGCTGTTTACACAACAAAAATAAGTTAAAGATTGGCACAGAGAGCTGTTATTATCCTGAAAATAATTAAAGCACCTTGTAACACCTCTCAATTCTTTAAAATGCAATAAGGTTGTGGCAAAGAAGCCCTTGAACCTGAAATGGGAATAATTCAAATCATGCCTTACAAAAAAAAAGGGGAAAGAAGAAGAGAGAGACCCAGTAAAGAAAATGATGGAACAAATATCAATTGCCCCAAACCAAAGAAGGTTGCTAAGGTCAAAAGGTTCTGCTGAAATTAACTGCCAAACTCACTGGCAGGGGTAAAACTGTCCAGCTCCCTCAAAATTTAGATGATTGGTGCCATCAACAGTGCTTGCTTGCCTCTCCTATAAAAGGAGCATCTCAGAAGCCATGCAAAGGGGGAGATATCAAAAACACACGAGATACACATCAATCAAGCATACAAGGCTATATTGCCAGCCACACTTTGTACACATTCTGTGAGAAAAAGAAGAAGAGAATACTATTAAATTAGGGTAGCTACTAAAAAAAAAAAAAAAAAAAAAGTGTGTTAGTAGAAGCACTAGCTTCATAGTTTCAATTATAAGCCACTGT
The DNA here is from genome assembly GCA_028095005.1 of Rhynchospora pubera. NCBI lineage: Eukaryota > Viridiplantae > Streptophyta > Magnoliopsida > Poales > Cyperaceae > Rhynchospora > Rhynchospora pubera. The sequence continues at coordinate 263,214,038 of CM051461.1, read as the reverse complement.
TTGTTCTACCTCTTTGTAACCTACATTTGGTGAAATAAGAAGGTTATTCTTTTTGACTTTGCAACTTTTATCTTCCTTATTTCCTTTCTGGTTTTGCACAAACCTGTAAGCAATGTAAGGAGTAAAAAAAAACTGCTTTATGTAAATATGTATATAAATGTATCTGGTTAATCTAAGCATTTAGTAAACAATGTAATGCTCATATTTTACATTATGTGCTCATGTAGGCTGAAGAAACATCATATCTATATTAGTTACAATATAAAGAACCATGTGATAAATGAAGTTAAAATAGGCCATGTTTGTAATTAAGTATGCATGTTTAATATTAAACATATTATCATAAAAAAAAATAAAAAGTGGACAACAACAAGGACAATAAAAATGAACAGCAGGGATTATGGACAATGAGATAAATAATGGACAGCAGGTAAAAAAAAAATAAAAAAGAGGACAGCAGGTTTCTTTGGAGTTCATGGAGTCACAAGCACTCCACCTCACCAATGCATTGAAGGAGATAGCCACACCCCTGCCTCAACTGTGCCAAGGAGAAGCTGTGCATTGGAGACTCTCTTATGTTGGTTTAATGGTCTGTTGCTTCTCAAAAATGAGTCATTATCAACCAATGTAAGGTGATCTCATCATGATTACCATGGCCAGAATCAAATCAAAGAGAAGGCCTATGCTACCATGGTCTTAGGATGCAATGGAGGAAACACATGCCTTCAAGAGCATGCCAAAATGCTCTCCAATCCCCAGTCAAATTCGCATTGCTGCCAGGAAGTAATGACAATCCAAGGAAGGTCAGCCGACAGTACATCACCAAGACCAAATCAAAATTGAGGAGTAACTCCTAGATAGAGGCATTCGGCAGTCAAATTGGCTATCCAGATACCCTCCTGCATCTGTCACCAAGCTCATAGGCGCCTCACCTGACCCCCACCATGGCCAGGCGACTGCATCAAACAACTCACCGCCATGGCAAACTCAGGCTAAGGCTAAACACCATGCCGGAGGGGATCGGCAATCAAATTGAGGCTACACCAAACTTCGTGGGTCCCTCATGATGCTCTCAGGCAAGTCATCTCGACTTGATCACCACTAGAGGCTCAGAACCACTGACAGGCCTCGTCAAATCCTAGCCAGCGAAGGGGAAGATAATTACAGTGAAAGGGAAAGAGACAGGCCCTAAGAATGAGTCACACAACCTCCTGGGGACCTCACGATCCTAATCAACATCATCTTGAGGACGATTGATGGCCTGGAGTGCTCAATCAAACAGCCATGGCGGGGAACTCCATCGTTCTGTCAACGGAAGAAGAAGGAAGCGAGTCAGGGAGAAGGGATTTCATTCCCTAATTTGTGTGAACGCGGTGCATCAGCAACGGACCACAATCCCCACTGACAATGGGCCCCACAAGCGAAGGGGTCATTTATTCTGCAAAATACCGGGAGCATGGACGGTTTTAATAGGAGGCGTCCCAAAATTCACGATCTTTTGCGGCACGTTTCGTGTGGCGAGTCAACACGGTGTAATAACCCACTGACAACCAATCAGAACACGCCATGTGTCCCCTCCCTCCCAGCTGATGTCGTTGCCAACCTCTCTCCTCTCCGCTGGTGTGGACCAACCAGAACTTGCCACGTGGCTCTTCTGCTGATGTGGCATCATTTCATTGCTGAGAACTTTAAAAATTCGTAGAAATTCAACCGTAACTCAGAAAAACCCAAACCAAATTTCTACAGGACCAGAAAAATATGGAGAATATATTCATGCCAAAACCATAGCCAAAATCCCAACATAATATTTTAAATCCATATTCCAAGTTCTGGCCAATCATAAATTGCCACCTCAGCCTTATTTTTACTTAAAAATCCAGCAACCTTTAAAAATTCATGAAAAATCACAGGAGGTTCAGAAAAATATGAGGAAAAATCCTGGAAGCTCAGAAAAATAAGGGGAATCTATTTGGCTAATCATCACCACTATAAACCCTACCAAATATATTTCTACCATTATTCTCTCTTAGATATTATGAAGAAAAGCCGTTTCGGCAAAGGCTCAAAGACTCATGATCAAATCACCGAAGGCATGGATAATATCACAAAATTCAGAAAGTCATGACGGGATACTAGCACGACCGAGTCTAGTGCTCCGTTTACGACTCTAGATAAAGCTCATCATAACCCCAAGTGATCAAAACCACCAGACGGTCTTCGTCATGACGGGCATGAATCAAAATGGAGACACCAAGTACTGTTGCTCACAAACAAGAGTACTGATGAAATATCAAGTTCAATGATCTGGTTAAACTGAGAATCGCTAACCTCAAAATGATGGATAGTGAGATCTACCACGGTGTCGCGGGACTCTATCAAGAGACCCGAAATAATATGCGAATCAGATAAAGACCAAAATAAAATTCAAGCAAACTGATAAAATCCCAAAGAGAAGGCAAATTACACCGCAAGATATTATCGGTGAAGAATATGGATCCAACCACATACGAGCAGAACTCTTTGCAGTCTGAGAAAAGCCCATAATGTTGTCCCAAGCCTGCTGAGACGATAGAAGCCATGATTATCAAAGGCACCCGCTCTCTCGAGAAGGCAGGAGGTCCTATCTTGAGTGTATGCAATCTACCCGCCGGAGATAACATCTGCCAACACCGCTGACTCAGGCACACGGCATTATGATCCTATCAAAGATATGCAAATATTGTCACTATGGACAAATTCCACATCATCATACCCGCACCTTGGGGAAAGATCACACTTCTATTTCAGGAGTCTACGGTTATCTAAGGCATCCGCTCTCTCAAGAAGGCAGGAGGTCCTAACTTGAGTGTTTGCAATCTAACCGCCAAGGATACATCGAGGCCAACACTGTAGCTGTAAACGACTCCCTCATATTATATTAAAGACCTTATCCCAGATCACGCCACTACATCAGACGAATCCATAATCCTTACCCAAATAATATCCTCATTCAGAAACCTTCGACATATTCCCTAGTCACATTACTTATGACTCGAACAGCTCAGTAATGTCGACCTGGCCTATCTTTTAAATCAACAACCAGATCTCACACAACAAAACTTACCTCTTTCGGTGCTGGAGGGAAATTACAATGTTCCGGTCGGAAGCCGGACATTACTTGGACGCTCGCAAAGAATGCTCAGCGTCACCCTACTGACTTTCCTTGGCTAAATGCCAAGCACTATGTCGCATTGACGCTTGATCAGGAATCAAGCGAAGCTTCAACAGCTGGTCAGAGACTGAGTGTTAGAGGAACACTCCCATGATCGAGAACCAACTGTTCATGACGTACCGGTCGGCAGCCGGACGTTACTTGAACGCTTAGCGTCATTTGAGTGACTCGTCTTGCCTAGATGTCAAGCATTACGTCACATTGAACGATTGGTCAGAGACTGAGCGTCAGAGGTACGCTCCTATGATCGAGAACCAATTGTCACCCGCACCTGAGGAAGCCGAGGGGCAGCTGACTTAGGTAGCACCCGCGCGCATAAGATTTTTGGACGCCCACAAACCCAAGGGTCTGGCGAAGGATAGTTTCAATGCTTCGGGTGAGAGCCGAAATGTTGAAATCTTGGATATTTCAGGTGGCAGCTGAACTATCCACTGAACGTTTGAATAGCAATCAGGGTTCCTTGCGAGGTTTCGAGTAACACTTGGACTATCTGTATGATATCTCGGCTGGCTACCAAGTATCGTCAGAGTATTCCAAAGGAGGATCGAACCGTCTGCTCAATACCCGTTTGGCGAACAAACGTCACTTTAACATCTGACTGGCATCCAGATGAAATTCAGACACTTCAGGTGGCAGCTGAACTGTCCATTGAACGGCCGACTAGCAATCAGATTCCTTTTAACATTTCGAATAATAGTCAGACTATTGTTTGATATCTCGGCTGGCTACCAGGTATCACCTCAATACTCTGAGTGAGGATCGAATTGTTACTTATCTGATTGGCGAGTGGACGTCACTTCAACGCTTCGAAGGATAATCGAGTCATCTGTCCGATAAGCTGGCTGGCTACCAGATATCACTTCAGAGTCTCGATTATGATCGAATCGGAAGGGAACATCTGACTGGCACCCAGATGTCATTTCTAAACAATTCGAATAGCAATCGGACCAATTGTTTGGTACTTTGGCTGGATACCAGGTATCACCTCAATACTCCGGATGATAATCGAATTGGCACTTAACACTTGGCTGGCAACCAAGCGTCTTCGGTTCAGGTGGCAGCTGAATCGATTTCTGGATATTTGACTTGCGACCAGATGCACTGTCGACACCTCAAGCAACAATCGGATAACCTGTGGGATATCTTGGCTGGATACCAGATATCACCTCAGTATCTCGAATGATGGTTGAACCGTCTACTCAATGTCTGAATGGCAACCAAATGTCTCCTGAACACTCTGAACAACAATCGGATTATCTGTTTGATATTCTGGCTGGCTACCAGATATCACCTCAGTACTTCGGGTGGAGATCGGAACGTCACTTAACGTCTGATTGGCAACCAGATGTCTTGACGATTCGAGTGACAGTCGAATCGTTTCCCTGATACCTTGGATGAAAACTAGATACCGCTTCAACGCTTCAAATGGCAACTGGATCGTCTACTTGATATCATGGCTGGAAACCATGTATCAACGCAACGCTTCAAGTGACAAGAGAACCGTTTATTTGATATCCTGGCTGGAAACCGAGTATCACCCCAAGGAAAAGAAACCGAACATTGCCAAATGTCACTTCAACGCTTCGGGAGCAAACCGAACCGTCACTTTGAACATCGCCAAATGTCACTTTTAACGGAAGCCACTCCGTCTATTGAACGTCTTGGTCAGGTACCAGATGTCACTTAACGCTCTATGCCCATCGAACGAGCGTCACCCCGCTTCCCGGGAAAGGTCAAGGGGCAACCGACTCGGGTCGCACCCGCGCGCATAAGATTTTAACGCCCATAAACCCAGGGGTCCGGCGTCTTTAACATCCACAAGCCCAGGGGCCTGATGTTCACTTAAAAAAAAAAAGAAGAAGAAAACAACCTCAAGCACCGCATCAACTAAATTTAACAATCTGATCAGGAATCAGATGTCACTTTCAGACAACCTCGACAAAAATCAACAAGAAGTCTAAGAAACCCGTTTCGGGAAATCCATGCCTTATAAATACAAAATTCATATCAGAAGAGCCTAAATCTTGATTCCTCATATTACAAGGAGAACTCGGAAAACGAGGAGACTACAAGCGTCCAGCGACGACAGTCAACCAAAACCTCTACAAGCTAAGAATTCCAGAAACTGTTGTCCCCTGCAATCCAAAGTCCACACAAAAATATATAATGATATTGCATCATAGTAGTAATATTAATAAAAAAACAAAAAAAAAAACAAAAAAAATATATAAATGCATGATAGGACCGCTAATTGCATATTTACAATTCCCTAACAGCTCACGACACACAATCCTTTGGTTTTCCCGATCTAGAGGTGCTCCTGACCATGTCGGAGGTAATTAACAGTAGGGGCTGGCGCCTACTGGAAAGAAAGGACCCCTTCAAATAATAAACCCTCGTGAGAACTCAAGACCGTACAGGTACCGCGCTTCAGGGTGGTATCGGTACCGGCCTCTTGAGACTCGCGAGGGGTATCTGATCCGCATTCTTTTTTGCCCCTCAATCCGAGACCGGATTTTCCTCTGTTGATCCGAGGGCCGTGAAAAAGTGCGAGACAGGTTCTGGCACGCCCGGTGGGACCTCTTTTTCCTTTCATCGGGAAAATCAAAGGATATAATGTATGAGCTTTAGGGATCAGTGACGTTTTATCTTTTGCTGACAAATAAACAAGTACTTCTCTTTTGCAGGAAGATGATGAGCAAGGGCAATAATGGCAATGAAGTGGTTCCAGGGGCCACTTCCGCGATGTACTTAATCGGATCAATTCCGATTACTGTTCCAGTGGTGCAGGTTGGTGTCAACAGCTCCTTCAACACCCCTGCCAGCGAGGCGATTGGCAAAGACAACGTGCAACATGATAACCATGGAGGACCGCGTACCATTAACACTGCTCCAATAACCAACACGCGTGTCAAGAAACTCAAAGCCAAGAGCACTATCAATGAGGTATTCGCTCCAACCAGGCCAGCGCCGAAACTCATGAAAAGGGTCAAGGCTTCGACAAGGGAAGCCTTGCAAGCATACCAAGAGGAGCTCGAAGTGGAGACGGAATTGCCTGTTCAAAACTCTTTTTCTCCACTCCGAGCCGCGAAATGGAGTTCCCCGAATACACGCCTTCTTGGATGGAGGGATTTGCCCGCCCGTTTCAAATCTCTGACTGTCACATCCGATAACCCGAGACCAAGCATTCCCGAAAAGATTCGAAGGGTATATCGTGTTATCAAGAACGCGCAGGGCCAGAGGGAAGTTCATGGTCTTCTGCAACCTGAAGACAGGGAGGAAAAACCTCGTAAATCTGTATTTGACAGGCTTTCCTTCCCGCCTACGATGTCGTCCGAACCTACAAAAAAGAAAACATCTCATGACAATCGTGGCCATCGTGACCCAATTTACAAAAGGCTGACTTATCAGAAGAACGAGCCTAGGGATCAATCAAAAATCCTCGAGAAAAGTGGTCAACATATTGTTCGTAAAAAGACCAGAATAATACAAAGATTCAAGCAGTTGTCCCGAGGAGATTTGCGAATCCAATTGGAGACTAAGAGATGGGAAAAGAAAAAGAAAGAAGCGCAAACCGAGCAGCAAGTATATGATTGCGAAGAATCTTTTACCGTAAATGCCATGAGCATAGACGAAGAATCTGATGATCAGCTCATCTCATATGCGGCTAGTGGCGATGAGGACGAGCCTCAAGAACCAGAAAGTGAGATGGTAATAACACGCAGCCAGGCCGATGGGAGACAACCAGAGACAAGGCAAGCGAAAGTTGGCCAAAAGAAGGGCCGAAATACCAGGAAGAAACCCACGTCCGGAGAAGAAATACCAACACATCCAATCGACCCCGTTATGAATGAGGAGGAATTCCAACAGGAGTATGATGTATCGACGGGTGAAAGTGCAAGCGAAGAAGGAGATGTCGCGAATACACACTTAGAAAAGAAGCTGGAGCTAATGGCTCGAGAACTGGAGGCGCTTCGAAAATAAAATGCTAAATTGAAAACTCGACAAAAGAAGCAGAGCTCTCACGATGAAAACGAAGTCCGCCCCAGGACAAATGGTAGCACCAGGATCCGTATTGAAGAACCTGAAGAAACTGTTGCTAAGAGGAATGGGAGAAGACTTACAAAGGATGAGGATAAAGAAGAAAAAGACCGTGGTGTTTCCTGGGATTCTCCTAGGGCATCACTAGCTAATAGGGGGCATGCCTATCCCCTACCAACCTCCTCAAACTCGACAACCGGAGAAGACCTTCGGGAAATGATCTTCAGACAGATGAAGGAGATTGGATTGGGGATCCCAACAAAATTCAAAAGAAGGGTAGGGAGACCTTACCCTCGACATTTTGATAATGAACCCTTCCCCAAAAGATACGTGGTGCCGAAATTTCGGTTATTTGACGGGATAGGATCAAAAACTGCTCCAGAGCAACATCTTGCCCACTTTGTTACCACATGTGGAGACACAGCTAATAATCCTGCATGGTTACTACGTCAGTTTCCCCAAAGCCTTGCAGGAGCTGCCTTTGAGTGGTATGCATCTCTGGAAGAAAATAGCATTAACTCTTGGGAAGAGATGGAAGATGCCTTTTGTTCTAAATTCATGGTCATCGCTCAGGATGTCACCTTTATGGATATGGCAAATTTAAAACCAAAAAAGGGTGAAGGGATTGTAGAATACATCACGAGGTGGAGGAACGTGAGTATTCGGTGTCAACCGCCGTTAAAGGAGACCGAGCAAGTTAATATAGTCATGAGCAATCTGCCAGGATGGATTCAACCATATTTGGTGCCAGCAAAAATCACAGAGTTCCAGCCATTGGTCACTCTGGCATCCAAGTATGAATCTTTAAGTCAAGAAGGATGGATTCCAACAGCTCGGCCCAGTTTAGAAAAAGAGAAGGGTAGAGAAAAAGGAAAGAAGAGCGAAACAAAGAAAAACGAAAACGCAATGGCCTCAGCTAGTTACAACATTGGCTCTGACGAGAACAAGCGAGCAGAAAGAGATGATAATAGAGAATCAGGCCAACGGAAGTTTGGCATAAGTCTACGGGAGCGTAGGAAAAGGCCTTATTCTTTCAAAAAAGAATACATAGATGAACTGTTTAAAATTGCCATAAGGCACGGCATGCAACTACCACAGTGCAAGCGACCCGAAGAGGCAGACAAGTCCGATGATCCTAATTATTGCCTTTACCATAGAATTCTCGGACACAATCTTGAGGGGTGTTACATCTTTAAAGATTGGTTGGAAAATCAAATACAAGAGGGGGAGATAAAAATACCTAAAGAGGCTCAACAAACTCCAAAACCGCACTTCCAAGTTAACATGATATCTTGTGTAGGATCGGAAGACGAAACAGAATTGCATCAACCTTGGGTCCTCCACCTAACCAAGAAATCTAAGAAGTTACTAAGAAAAATGCATAGTGAGCTCCAAGCCAAAAGCAACCCCCAACCTACAGAGAACATTCCCGCTCCAAGAGTCATATTTAGTCGATCGAAGGAAAACGGGAAGAAAAAGGAAAAGCCGATAACATTGGCTAGAGCTAAGCAACTTGCTGGGATGGGCGAAAGGACTAAGAAAGACAAAAATAAAGAGTACGTGCAGAAAGTCCCAAGGCCTATCACGCTTGAACATTTTATTCCCCAGCATGTCATGGCAAAGATTTCAGGAGCAAAAACAAATGCCAAGATTGGTATTTCAAAAGGAAAGGAGAAATCCTTATGTCCAGATATACATGAACATTGCAACGGTGTCACGATGACAGACTCGATGGACGATCAACCTCCTGCGAATATAGCGACACCTCTAGCCCGAAGGCCAAAACGTACAGCTCGTATCTCAGTCGGTTACCGGGCCATACGAGAAGAGTTAGAATTAATGCGATCCATTTATACCGCAACTTTGGAGGAAGAGAATAGAAAGATCATTGAAAAGATAAGACCAACCATTCAAAGATACATGAGTCAACCTCAAAGCAAGAACTTACAACCAGTGCACTTCAAAAGCAACACATCGCCAATCAAGAACAAACACGGTGAAGGTACCTCGAAGCCACTATTGGTGTATCGGCGAGACAAAAATAGAAAAATATACGGTCATGATGAGCACTGTTACTCGATAGGACATGAGGGTCCTACCGAGGAAGACCCGTGGAGAGATGATTTTGAAGAACAAGATCCAGAGGAAACAGAAGAACCACGATACTCAGAGGATGAGTACCTATCGGATGAAGACTTTACCCTGGAAGACTATTTCACTCTATACCCAGAAATGCATCGGATCATCCGAACCATGATGAGCGAAATAAGGATATCTCAGGGTATGGATCCAATTGAATATTCTAGTGATGATGATGAAACTGAAAATGAAATCGAATTCTCATTTCGACAATTGAGTATTGACGAAAATGGTGATGACATCAACTTAGGGTGGGGAATAGAAGGCATCGTCGCCCAAGGATGGGGAGACATTGAAGAGGAAGATGGAACAGAAACTCCCTCCCAGGGGTCCTGTCATAACATGTGGGCAGGATGGGACTCATTCGAAGATATAAAAGGAGACGAAATGGAAGATAATGATGTTATGCCACACCGGGAGGAAGAGCAAGCCATAGAATTTGAAATCAACCCGGGACCAATTCTAGCACCACTCGACATAAACAGTATAGAAATCGCGTTCTCCGAAAATCCAGAAGATCCACAGCTGACAGTAACTATCTTCGCTGACCCAAGAAACGTTCAGACTGAGATTAAGTCGGAACTGATAGATGAAGTACTTCGCCTTGTGGATAGAGAGATGCAGGGAGTATTGCGTACTCACACAGGCAAAGATTTGGAAGAAGAATATGATCAATATGAGTATTGCAACGCCATTACCGAAGGCGAGCGGGTAGACGAACCATCAGAAGAAGGCGAGAACAACCCGAAAAAGGATATTGCACCAGATTCAGATGAATCAGAATACCAAAACGTAAGAATGATACACATTCCAATGAATGGGGGTATGGAAATATGTGCGGCAATACCACCCGAGAGACATGTAACATGCAAGAAACGACGATATGACCCGACAATCCCGTACCCGTGGATAGCAAGTCGAAGGGATGTGGAAGGAGCTTATCAAACAATAGCGATACACGAGGCTCGAATGACCAACGCCGAACTTCTTGAGTACTTTCAATTACCCTCTGATACCAGGATCACAGTGGAAAAAAGAAAAAGGCCTCCGTTGGAAGCATCAATAGTATGTCCGTGGAAGAAGTATCCAAAGTGGGGAATGTTTTATGATTGTGAAATAAGAATAGCCCCACCCGAAGATTATACAGAAGAGGAGTTAGCAGAAAGTCCCTTGTATTCAAAGGCTGTAAAACTCTCCCCGTGTTCCATCTTTAGATCCAACAAAGATATATTATATCTCCCGAAAGAATCCTGGTGTCGAGAGATGTGGGGGCAATATGAGCCGTCAGAGGATAAAACATGGGAACATGGCGAGGCGTCGCAAAGTAACCATAGGAATAAGGTCCTACAGAGGGTCGAACTGTCAGACATAGAAACAGATGATGAACTATCAGACATGGAAACGGATGACGAACAAGATAATCACGAAACTTGTAATGTGGTCAATTTTAGTGATACTGACTTAGATGATGACGAAGTTACGCCAAGACTCTGTACTGAACTTCTCGCTGAAACATCCGCCAGAAGGAAGGATAAAGGGATTGTAATAAAGGAAACAGGCTCGTGCTCACCAGATAGAAAAGGAAAAGAGCCCGTTGGATCACATGAAGGCGTCATCTCTAGGTTGGAGGAGAAGATGAGCATGTTTCTTGACACGATCACGGTGATACATCAACAAAATATGACGATACTTGCTACCCTAGAATCATTGTGTGACTTGGCGATCACTGACAAACGCACGAATGAGGAAGCGATCAAGGCTGCAGTAGAAACTCTACGACCTATAATCAGAGAAATAAGAAATGATACAGAAGAAGAGAAAAATAATGACAAGACCGGAAAAGAATCGGTAGATGGTCATACTACACCTTTATCAGAAGAACCTTCTCGGGCCGATACACCCTTGGAGACTCCCCAGGTTGAGAATCAAGCTGATCAGGTCCCCCGAGGAAAAAGTGATAGACGACGCAAAAGGCGGAAAAATAAAAAGGATCCTAATCAGGAAAATCTGAAACACCCGATTGAAGAGAGCATAAGAAAGAGCCCTCCTGAACAGATTATAGAATCTCCAAGATCAAATCGCAATCCTAATACCGAACCAGCAATACCAGAACGATTAGACACGAGAACGCATGGGAGAACTTCTTCAGGAAATGAAAATCCAAGGAACTCAATAGGACCAAATTCTGCCCCAGTGGTATTAGAAGGAATTCCTATGACGATGTGGGGAATCCCGCACATAAGAACACAGCCTATGGCACCTGCCCAAGTACGAACAGTCCCCACCAGGAGGAATCGCAGAAGAGCGCGTCACCAAAGGGATCGTGGGTACTCAGTAACTGGGAGAGCTCGCTCTGCTCGAAGGGCATTACTTGAGCAGACAAGAAGAAGGGATGGTCTGCAAGAACCACCTACTTCACCAGCTGAAGGAGCGGAATATTATGCTTGGCTCAGAGAAGTCTTAAGAGATAATATGCGGTCATCAGGAAGAGCCAGGCGAAGGAACAACTCTGAATTCTGCTTGTATCATTTGGAAAGAGGTCACGCTACCAAAAGATGCCCCGTATATAGAATGTGGCAAGACAGGCGAGCCCAGTTGAGACATATGAGGACACGGGGGCCCTCGTCCTCAAGGAACACCCGACTTCGAAACCGGTCAGCCCGACGGAACCCGAGATGGGAAGAAATGCTAGAAATATACGAGGACGAATTCATTAACACAGTTACTTGTGAGTTTGATCCAGAAGAATCATTCAACGGCTATGATAGTTCAAGCAGCTTTGAAATCAACGAGTATTACGATAGCTCGGAAGAAGGACCTGTTGTGATTCGTCCTGAAAATATAGGGAGAGAGTATCATGGAGAGAAAGACGAATTCTTCCTCAAAACAATGTTCGAACCAGAAGAGGAAAATGAACCGCCATCATCATGCTCAGATGAGTGTAATGTTACCCTTCGCTCCGGTACATACATACCCGAGCGACAACCTTCCAAAGAGAACACAAAAGGAGTAAACCAGACGAAGGACTTGTCAGAAAAGAGAAGGCCAACGACGAACAATTATAATGTACTGGCACATCTTCGGAAGATACCTGCCCCACTCAGTGTCTTTGATGCCCTAATGATGTCACAAGAATTAAGGGAAACCCTGATACATGCCCTGCAAAATCCAGAAGGTTTCCAAACTTGCACGATTGATGAAGTAACCGAGGAAGCTTCATATGTTGACCCGGCGGAATTGATCACCTTTACAGAGGAAGATTTACTGGTTGGAAAGTCTGCACATAACCGACCTTTATACATAACCGGAGTAACACGAGGAGTCAAAATCAAAAGAATATTGATAGATCCCGGGTCTTCAGTCAATATCCTACCATTGAAGTGTTTACAATACCTTTCCTTAAGCGTAAAGAATCTATCCAAAGAAACACCATCAATTAGAGGATTTGACCAACATCCTCGAAAGGCGCTGGGGGCAATCACTCTGCCACTTCAAGTCGGGGAATTAAAAACTAATGTGAAGTTCTACATCATAGATGCAGATACTTCATTACTGGGGCGACCCTGGTTACATGAGAATCACCTGGTGCCTTCGACTCTCCACCAGTGCATAAAATATATTGCGGACGGTCAACAGAAAATAATAAGAGGAGATAAGTACCCCTTTTCTGTGAATGAGGTTCAATTATCAGATGCGAAGTTTTTCGTTCCTAAATCTTCAGAGGCCATCATAATTTTCGATTCTCCCAGATACGAGAATGGGAAGGAAAACGCGGAGCCTTCACCAACTGAGAAAGGAAAGAAAACGATGAAAGTTAGATTCGTGATCAAGGAATCACAACCAGATAAGGGTACATCAAGTGGAATGAAATCTCAGATCAATAGGAAACCATCCATAAAAGATGAATACAGCATCGAGAATGAGGAACGCCATTGTTCCTTCACTATCGATCTGATACCTTAAGACTATTATCGAGATTTAACACCAAGAAGTGCGAACCAAGTCGAACGACTGGAAGTCTTTTTAGTGCCGGCTAAAATAGAATATATCGGTAAGAAAAAGACAATGCAGCCACCTATCCTCTTCTACAAGGCTGAAGGAGATCAGTTTGGAAGAGAACGACCCTCAGACGAAAATACGGAAAAATGGTTGGGTGAGGAAAATAAAGAGCTAAGATCGGTCAAGGCACAGAAATATTGTCGGAAAGAGTTGGTTTCCCTTTTTAAGAAGTTTCGATGTTTTGGTCCTATAGATCCAACAAGAGCAGATTTCTTTCGAGAAATGTGGGACAGAAATCCTTCGAAGATCGAAGGAATAGACGGTAAGAAAAGATACACCAAAGGATTGGGGTACGATCAAACCCATGAGAATATAAGAATCCGAAAGGCGTATGAACGCTTCTGGAATGTACACAATCCAACATATCTTTTAGTAAAAGGAAACCAAATAAGGGAAATGCCCTTTGTATCCCATGCAACAAACGATGCGGGAGAAGAGAAGGAAGAACAATTCATATTAGCAGCCAAAACGGCACCGAAGGAACTTGAAGAAGGAGGCCAGAATACGATAGATGAGTTACTTGAGGTAAATCTAGGAACAAAGGAGGAACCACGACCCACCTTTGTGAGTGCCTCTCTCTCTCCTGAAAATAAGAAACGACTTGAAGCTCTCTTGAGGGAGTACATCGACTGTTTTGCATGGACTTATAGTGAGATGCCGGGGCTGGATCCTACAGTGGCAGTTCACAAATTAAAAATAGACCCGAGTTTCAAGCCCGTTAAACAAGCGCCCAGAAGGATGCGGATAGAGTTAGAAGAAAAGGTCACAACAGAGGTAAAAAAGCTGATCGAAGCAGGATTTATCCGAGAAGAGGAAACTCCCGACTGGATAGCCAACATAGTGCCTGTTAAAAAGAAGAACGGTCAAATTCGGGTCTGTGTAGATTTTCGAGATCTGAATAAAGCATGCCCAAAGGATGACTTCCCGTTGCCTGTCACCGAAATAATCATAGATCATACCTCGTCTTACGAGGTCTTCTCTTTTATGGATGGGTATTCGGGGTATAACCAAATAAAGATGGATGAGGAAGATCAAAAGCACACCGCTTTTCGCACACCGATAGGTATTTATTGCTACAAGGTCATGCCATTCGGATTAAAGAATGCAGGAGCAACATACCAAAGGGCTATGACCAAAATTTTTGATGACCTAATACATAAAGTGGTGGAATGCTATGTGGATGATCTAGTGGTAAAGGCACATTCTCAAGAAGAACACTTACAACATCTTAGGGTAGTATTCGAAAGATTGAGACTTCATGCTCTCAAACTCAACCCGTTGAAATGTGCTTTTATGGTTTCCTCGGGAAAATTCTTGGGATTCGTAGTGAGACACCGAGGAATCGAGATCGACCCCGAGAAAATCAAAGCAATTCAAGGATTGCCACCACCCCGGAACCTAAGACAGCTGAGATCTCTACAGGGACGATTAGCATATATTCGAAGGTTCATAGCAAATCTTTCCGGCAGAATTAAACCCTTCACTCATCTCACAAAGAAGGATGTTCCTTTTAAATGGGATGACAAATGCCACAAGGCCTTCGAAGACATCAAGGCATATCTCCTCAATCCACCAGTGTTATCTGCACCTATTCCTGGAAAACCTTTGATTCTCTACACCACCGCTTTGGAAGGATCACTGGGGGCATTGTTGGCCCAAGAGAATGACGAAGGCAAGGAAAACGCACTATACTATCTCAGTCGGATGTTAGTAGGGGCAGAACACTCGTATTCACCCATCGAAAAACACTGTTTGGCATTAGTGTTCGCTGTTAAGAAATTGAGGCACTATATGTTGGCACATAAAGTCACCCTTATCTCGAAGGTTGACCCGTTAAAATTCTTGATGACTCGGCCAATGCTTACAGGAAGATTGGCCAGGTGGGCTATTATTTTGATGGAATTTGATATAACCTACGCCCCACAAAAGGCTATAAAGGGGCAGGCCCTTGCAGACTTTCTGGCTCATCACCCAGTGCCAGATGACTCTCCTCTAGCATGTGAGTTTCCAGATGAGGAGACGATTCAGATGCAAGAAGAAGAAGAACCTTATTGGGAAATGTATTTTGATGGTGCCTCATCAATTCAACCCGCTGTAAGACCAAGGCTGCCTAGGATGCGAGCAGGGATTGGTTTAGTTTTTGTGACACCTGAAGGAGGCATTCTACGTCATTCTTTTGCACTTACCGAACCATGTACTAACAATGAGGCAGAATACGAAGCATTGATTACAGGGCTTGAAACCGCAATAAGCATGGGTATCAAACGATTACGGGTCCATGGAGATTCCCAACTGATCCTAAACCAAGTAACAGGAAAATATCAGACCATTAAGCCGGAATTAATCAAGTATCATGAGAAAGCCCTTGAGTTGATAGCACAGTTTTCACATGTGACACTAGAGAAAGTTTCTAGAGCTATGAATGGGAAGGCGGATGCTTTAGCCAGGTTGGCTAAAGAGCTAGGTGACCCAGATGAGAAGGAAGTACAAGTCGTCATTCGTAATCGAAGATCACTCTCTCCATACTTCATGAGTCTCGAACCTGATGAAGAAAATGTTTCTTACATAGAAGTCGCTGCTCTGGAGGAAGAAGAAAATAAGGATATGGAAGAAGTGGAAGATGGAGAAGATTGGAGAAAACCATTCCTGGAGTATTTTCGGCAAGGGATATTGCCAGAAAATAGGGCATTGAGAGAACAGATAAAAAGACGATCTCTCCGATACGTTTATGTGAACGATACTCTTTATCGAAGATCGTATGATCAAATGTGGCTTCGATGTGTCTCTAAGGAGGAGGCACAACAGGTAATGCAAGAAGTTCACGCCGGGATATGTGGAGCTCATCAGTCTGGCCCTAAGATGAGATTAAAAATTAAACATTTGGGATACTATTGGCCCACAATGATCTCTGATTGTGAAAGGTATGCGAAGAGATGTCACGCGGGTCAGGTCAATGGAGACTTCATACATCAACACCCGAACCCCTTACACCCCACGGTAGCATCATGGCCTTTTGATATGTGGGGAACTGACATTATCGGTCCCATTGACCCGCCTTCTTCCAGGGGGCACAAATATATCCTAGCTGCGACTGATTATTTCTCTAAATGGGCGGAGGCAGAAGCCTATAGAGAAGTAAGGGCTGAAGATGTGGTTCGATTTTTCCGTACTCGGATCCTATACCGATTTGGAACACCCCGCAGGATTATTTCTGACAACGGGACAGCATTCAAAAATGCCAAGATATACAACTTTGCTCGCCAACACAAGTTGGATTGGCGATATTCCTCGATTTATAACCCAAGAGCAAATGGATTAGCAGAAGCATTTAACAAAACCTTAGTGCGTATCCTAAGGAAA